>BROG01001041.1:0-159720 GCA_030159075.1 Atrina japonica | reverse complement strand
TTCAAGAGCATGACATCTCCCACACTAAATGTGTTACCTCTCTATTGTAAAACTCTAATTAAATAAGTAATTGAAGATTGTCTAATCTTAACAACCTGCCATAGTTTGTAAAACTGAAAAGAAATTCACTTTTACTTTTTCGATTTATCACAGTATGTCATTCTCAGGAACATTTGAGTTTAATAAGTTTAAAGACACATTATTTAAGTCGTGAGCGATTTTGAGGAAAGACGGAATGAAACGATTTACCATAAAATAGTCAACCGAGAATAAATTCCGATTAGATTGAATTTACTTAAAGCACATTCTAATTCATTCTGCTGAAAACAAACTACAGGTGGGGCCTCACTAAAAGGCGTTAGTTTTTTCACACTCGAAGTGTCATTTTACATAAGTATGATGTATAATACATTATCTGTTAAAACAGACTTGACTGGGGATTTAATTAACCAAATCAACTGACTATTCCAACTATCTAACTAAATCACTAAATACGTTAAGTATAGTATACGTCCATAAAAGAGTAAATTAAATGAATTGGTATACGGTCCATTTACAATGCTAGATAGTTAAGGGTTTTACCTAAGGAAGAAAATATGCTCTTTAAAGAATTAGAAAAAATAGGTAATTTAAAATTACAATAAAAGTCAATTATGACTGATCCGGCACAGTGTTAGGTATAACTAGACGATCAAAGTATTGTCCAGTAATGAATGTTCACTGGTGGTTATCACAATACTACGGATCGTATGACAATCAGGTAATTGCAAGTCTGCTCGAGGCTACGCCCTTACATAGTGTGTATAGATAAGTGTAGAATACTTCACGGCTTTGGAACATTATGATAAAATGGTGCCCAAGGTACCGGAAATAAAAAACTGTAACCATCTGTAACGTCGGAAAATCACAAATAAATAATGTTAGACAGGTCAAATCCGCCGTGAGAACACAGTCAATTTACAAGAGGCCCATGGGCCACATCGCTCACCTACACTGTTTCTTACAAATATGGAATCTTAAATTTACAAATTATTTTAACATTCCTTTACAGGAGTAGGGGAGACTTAAAAATGAATGAAAATGACAAAGCTGGGAAAGATGTCAAAAACATGTTAAAAATTAGTTTTCCAATTTATTCCAAAAACAGGAAATTGAATCATGCATCCATAAAAATCACTCAGATGTCACACCCGCCATGAGTCCACAGTTTTTCAATAAATGCAGCAGTTCTGGATTTTAAAGAGGTGTACCCCCCCCCCCCCCGGTTTCTTTTGCCCCACCCTGGATCCACCCCTAAGCCGATCTGGCTGAAACGCAGAACTTGGTAGAGGGCCTTAAGTACTTATTTCCCATAAATTTTCATCAAAATCCCTTCACCAGTTTAAAGATGATATCGAATATGTGGAAAATTAGCCCAACCCCCTCATTTTTGCAGTCTTAAAAAATTCATAGAAAATTCAAAAAAATAAAGTTCACCAATTTTTTTTTCAGGAAAGCATTTACCTATTAAACCACATGTAGAACACATAAAATAAATGCATTATAATGAATGATAGGGGAGAAAATCAAAGAAATCATACACAAATGAATGAAAATTACAAAGTCTAAAATGGCATCAAAAACGCGTCAAAAATTTATTTTCCGATTTCAACAAAATTAACACTCAGATTAGATCACTCAGATACAGTCATGTTGCGGTTCTGGAAGAGGAGATTTTTAATAAGGGGTACACCCTGGGGCCTCCTTTGCCCAACTCTGGATAAACCCCTGGGCCTGTCGGGCCGAAATGAACAAACGTGATACAGGACCTTAAGTATTTGTTTCCTATAAAGTTTCATCAAAATTCCTTCAGCAGTTTTGAAGCAGAAGAGTCGAAAATGTGAAAAGTTTACGGACAGACGGACGGACGGACAGACATCAAGACAGATAGACGATGGACAAAAGGCGATCAGAAAAAAACTCACTTGAACCAGGCGAGCTAAAAATAAAAGAATTTACCTCATCACAATCGGGATGCACACTAAATAAACCACTATCGACATTTAACTCAGAATTCCATTTAGAGATACATATTAAATAGCAAACAAGGTCTCATATATATATATATATGTGTGTGTGTGTGTGTGTGTGTGTGTGTGTGTGTGTGTGTGTGTGTGTGTGTGTTTTCCCTTTGAGAAAATAAATCATTTATTTCTATTATAGAGTATTTATATACGTTTGATGATTCTTTGAAATTATCCTGTTTCTGAATCAGTTAAACATGTTTTGCTAACGAGGTGTGAACTTATTATTACTATCAATATGTATTTGAAATTCAACATCCATCTCTCTCTCTCTCTCTCTCTAAATATATATATATATATATATATATATATATATATATATATATATATATATATATATATATATATGTGTGTGTGTGTGTGTGTGTGTGTGTGTGTATGTAAAACAAAATTGATTTTATGTGGTATGTCAAACGAGTTGAAATTACATGCTGTCGAAATATGCTATCAAACTCGCACGTAGCGATTTGATATAAAAGAATATCCACTGGACGAGGTGCCATGCACGAGGTTCAATACGTAAATAATGTATTGTATTATAAGGTTATCTATTTAAATCGAAACACCCAGGGGTCATAATGGAGTAGATCTCACTTATGTATGCTGATAGAAGGAATAACAAATTTAAGTCAATAACATTTAAACACTAAAACAAAATACAAAAATGCAACTGGTTGATAATTTATCGTGACTTATTTCAGCCACCATAATAACGACAAAAATCGCCATATATCACTTTATATGATTTATTTATTTATTTGTTGATTGTTTCATTTACGAAGTAACAATCAAGATTTGGAAAACCGTCAAGTGAAAGATATTTTTGTTTTGTCTTCGGGCAGAGCAAGTTATATATACTGATTTGATTTATCAGCAGATAAACAAACAACTGTTACAGTGTAAACGTTAGTTGATTCTTTTTGCTAAAATTACAGGAATTGAACATTTCACCTTCTGTTAAGATGAACAGCGTAACATTTCAAATCAAAATATTTCTAAGGCTACATGGCGAATGGCATATTCGCCATATAATGTCCCAACATATCATGTCGTCATACAAACATGTCGGACAATACTGCATATACGATGAATTAACTTACTGGTGGTCAAAAATACATGTCGGGCATAATACGAACTTCATACGATATGGTTGACTTCGACGATATTTTATGACAATAGGAACTCAACCTGTAAGACCTAAAATTGTACAGATCATGTGGGTAATCTCAACTTGTCCGATACTGTACTTGTCATGACTCAATTTCGTCCGATTTTGTGGATTATCTCGATTTTGCCGGACATAATGTTTGAATTTAAGTATGATGATATGTGGATTGTGTTGTCCGATATGTGGGTCATCTCGATTTGTAGGACATTGTATTGGTCCGATATGTGGGTCGTCTCGATTTGCAGCACATTGTATTGTCCGATATGTGGGTCGTCTCGATTTGTAGGACATTGTATTGTCCGATATGTGGGTCGGCTCGATTTGTGGGACATTGTATTGTCCGATATGTGGGTCGTCTCGATTTGCAGCACATTGTATTGGCCGATATGTAGGTTATCTGGATTTGTGGGAAATTATATTTTCCGATTTGTGGGTCATCTGGATTTGTCGGACATTGCATTGTACTGTAATGGTCTTCTTAATAGATTATTTTTTATTTCTTACGTAATCCTTTTTTGGATCCGGATTTTCCATGCGCTGTGCCAAATTTCTTAGCCTAGCAATATCTTGTGTGTGTTTTTTGCGATTAAGAAATAAAATGCAGTTAACACTGAAGTCCATATTATGTCAAACATTTCAATTAACATTAGTCCTCTTATGTCAAAAACAAATTGACACTAGCGTTGACCACAATATCAGACATGGGATATTGTGAAATTTTGATTCATTGTAAGGAATCAAACATTTTATTTCTTGATCGACGCAAAATCACAACATACGGGAAATCGCTGGGGATTACAAAGTTGAAGTGGCACACAAAAACATCCGGATTCAAAAACGGATTACGTAAGAACTTGAAGATGGTTTATTTTTTTGACTTTTGTATTGGACTTCAAGTCCGATGGTGCCGGTTATCTCGAAGTGTTGGACGTGAAGTAATGCTTCAAGTTTGAGGTTGCAGGTTATCTAGACTTGTCACACATTATATTGAAATTCCACGTCGGATGATCATATTGATTAATCAAATCGTACCAAAACGAAATTTGTCATGTCATGTCATCAAATAACCCATGTTCTCAATTTGTTTGGAATGCACTATCGACCGGGCAGGCAAATTTCAATTACGTCAATTAGCTAAGTGCTAGGCATTATCAATAACAGAAAAGATAGATTATCAAACTAAAGACATTCTTCGTACTTGTACCTGTATTGATGACGTAAAAGAGATGCACATTTTAGATAAACAAAATACTTGTATGTCTTACTACAAGAGTCCTCGATCGCAGTCAAAGTACATAATCGTACGCTACTTTTATAAAATGTCACGGTGTTGGTATACTGATACTTGAACTACATAGATAAACAGGTTGAAGTAGAGATCATAAAGTAGATATATGAATTTGTCTGACATCATATAGATGTAACATTCCTTACAATAACTGATTTGGTAACATTTCAAAATAAATTGTATATGAGTCCTTCAGGATTTGAAAGCTTAAAATTTTATCCACAACCGGTTTTTTTTCAAATGAATTTGACCTTACACTGAAATTGTGTAAGACAAAAACATACATACCCTTGTGAAAAAATGATATCACGTGAAACATGAACAAAAGAACACGGTAATTAATGAGGGCTCACATACTGGAGCAGATTCAGAATCGCGCTTTGAAGGACGATGTCCTTCGGCTGAGGACAGCGAGGTCTAAATACGTTTTGACAGTTGTGAAGGAACAGGCTGAAACATCGGTTGATAATCATAAATCATCGGTTTATGAATAAGGTTTAAGTTACAGACGTCCAAAATCCAAATGCCTCCAGTTATTCGATCTTCAAAGTATAAATGCATTTTGGTTTTTGACAATTCTTTAAAAATTTGAGTTGTTTTATTATGTGAGCTGATGATAGTTTCCAGTTTATGGTAATATAACTGTTTATAAGACTAGTAAGTTTAAAAACAAAAAACCAACATACCCCTGCTAGATGGAGCAATGTAACGGTGAGTCCAATTTTCAAAGCTGCACTTCCAAAGTCTGTTCTGTCTCCGTCCGTCGTTGCTATGATAACGAAGACAAGAACGAACGTTAACATTATTTCCATTCCTAATCCTTGACCGACAGTAAGTTGAGAACTGACTGTGGTGACACCGAGTGTAGCATTATAAATCCCTGGAGTGACACTGAAATGGGATACGGCATAAAAGTTTAACAATAGAAATAGAATGAGCTATATTAAATATTTATGAAGAATACTAAAGTTATAGTTTTACATAAGAGTTCAAATTGATCGCCCAAGACGATCGTTTCTGTCAATAAGACTACTTCAATTGAGTTCGAATTTGATATAAATAGATATTTCAGAAAGAAATAGTGGTATTATACAAGGTCAAATAATAAATCTAAATGTATTGCCAAATCCATATTTAAGTTCCTTCTGTCAAATGAATATCTAAGCCTTGAAAAGTTAAGAGTTTAAATGATGGTATCTCAGCAACTCAGCAAACTGTTACTACAGTACAAAATAAACAGCTGGTACTAAAATAACAGGTACTGGACCTATGTACACCATCAGGAACTCAGACGACCAGAAATAAACCCAGCAACAAATAATACTCTTTGCTGGTTGATATTCATTGATATTGTGCAATGCATTCTGAAATATTCTGAATTTATCTAAAAAACATTGATACATTTACAATGTGATACAAGCGACATTCATGAATTCAATGAATGTAGAAGGATGTCTTTTCATCTTTTGTCAGAAATCGAAAACAACGTAGAAAGGATTATTTATTAACTTTGTTTTATCCTCGTGCAATGCATTTCTCATTTCTCTAAAATGGCAATTACACTAGAAACTGAATAAATACCAAATTCGTAGACATTTGGATATATGACCATATAAAGATTGTTCCAGAAAAATACACGCCTTCCACAACCTCGTTTTCAAGTTGCATTCGGGAGACTTTTGACTTTTATGTCTTATGTTGAGCATTCGGTGAACATATTGCCTGTTCTGAAAATCTTACGGAATGCACTGATAAGAATACTAACCAGGGATCCCGCATCTCAAAACACTTATTAATTCTGTCACACAAGCATATCACAAAAGATTAACACATTGTAACAGAGTATTCCTCTTCTGATAGGATAGAAGCGTTAACAATAAGATTTTTCTTGTCTACTCACCCTCTCAAAATCATTCCACCAATAATGGCGCCCACAGTTTGAGCAATGGTATAAATGACCGCTCGGATAGGTGATATTAAGAAGCCTGCAGCTAGACCTATCGATACAGCAGGATTGAAATGTCCACCGGAGATATGACCAAACATCTGGATTAACGCCATTATAGCTAAACCAAATGCAAATGCGATCTGAAATTGAATGAACTTTATTTTAATATATCTACAAAATAGAAATAGCGTAATGATAGATTAATGAATTGAAAGAATCACATTGCAATGAGTGCATTTTCATAATTTCCATGATAGCGTCCAAGTTCCGGTTGCTCGAATTATAGAACACTGATAGAACCGTCGGATATAACAGCGATCTGAAATTAGTTGAGGTATCTGATTATTTCCATAGTTCACGCATTCTTATCCAGACAACGTCTCCTCGTTTATGTGTCTGACTCACTTTGGTCTACATGCTTGTCTTTCTGACAGTCTAAATGGCTGTCCGTTAATATTATGTGCAACATGCATATCTATAGCAATTAACCTAAAAGACACTCAAACAGACAGACAGATAGATAAACAGACAGACAGGGACAAACAGATAGATAGATAGATAGATAGATAGACAGACAGATAGATAAACAGACAGACAGGGACAAACAGATAGATAGATAGATAGATAGATAGATAGACAGACAGATAGACAGACAGACAGACAGAGAGAGACAGACAGATAGATAAATAGATAGGTAGATAGATAAATAGATAGATAGATATATAGATTAGCGTAGATCAATTCACAGACATCAGTAAACAAGTAAACTATTCTCTATTTTTATTATAAAGCAAAATATAAAGTTCATCTATAATAAATTACATGTGTACTTAAATACAAACTTTCTGTAGAGGAGATCTTTTCAGTAAATCCGCCAAAAAGTGTAGCAGACATGCATCTGCACTTACCCATTGTTACTCATTTATTGTTTCATTATAACTGTTATAAGTCGGACAAATGTAAACTGACCAGAGACCTTAGCAGGCACATTGACTGATACATTTGAGAAACATGCCCACAATGACACTTCTCTGGTAATACTCCTCTAATGTTTCATTAAGATCCAGCAGCCCGTTTTGGTTTCTTTTATGGGGAAGGGTTTTATTGGTATTAGCATGCACGCGTACGTGTTTGAGTGTGTGCGTGTGTGTGTGTGGATGTTGGACTTAGTTTTCTGGCGCTAGAAGAGGACGTCTCTCAGTCCTCGTTTTGGGGTCAATATATTAAATGGCTCATTTTATTCCAATCACTTTTCAAATGATTGTGTTTAACAACAAATTGCACATCTAAATACTACCTGTAATAGTTTGGCTTGGTACTTCGGTTCACCGCGGAACAAATTTACGATGTTTACACATTTTGTGGTCATAACACACTTGACCCCATACATGTTTATATGTTAAACAGACCAATAAAAAGTAATTATTCAATGTATATGTTCTCGTATTCTACTTATGATTCATATTACATCATAATGAATCACTTAATATTGTCGTAGACGATGAAGAGAGATTCATACAGACTTACAGGCAGACGAACCGGCAGACACAACGACAAAGAAAGGTGATAGGAAGAGGGTAAGAAAATGACGATCAGATAGATAGACGAACCGGAAGACAAAACGACAAAGAAAGGTGATAGGAAGAGGATAAGAAAATGATAGGATAGGAGGATAGATGAACCGGTAGACAAAACGACAAAGAACGATGATAGAAAGAGAGTAATAGACTGCCGGTCAGATAGATAGACGAAAGGCCAAACAAAGTGACAAAGAAAATGACAAACAGGCAAACGCACCGACAGCCACATAAAAAAGAATGGTGTTAAGAAAGGGGTAAGAGAGTGACAAAAAGACAGGCAAACCAAACATCGGACAGACACACAGACTGACAAAGACAATTTTTAGAGATAAAGAGAGAGAGAGAGAGAGAGAGAGAGAGAGAGAGAGAGAGAGAGAGAGAGAGAGAGAGAGAGAGAGAGAGAGAGCTGTAGAAAAGGAACCAATGTGTATTTAGAAAGCTCAATTGTCCATTGATGATAATAACACAATATAAATGCGCCATCTTCTACAAATGGGGTATGCCTAAGGCAGTTGCCATTGATATGGGTAACTAATAAATAACCTGTGGTAATAGTGGCGCATGTAATATTGATCCCGAGTTTAAAAGGAATAATCTGTGGTAATAGTGGTGCATGTAATGTCGATCCAGAGTTTAAAATGTGTAATCTGTGGTAATAATGGTGCATGTAATCTTGATTCCGACTTTAACAGGAATAATCTGTGGTAATAGTGGTGCATGTAATACGGATCCCGTGTTTAAAGGGAATAATCTGTGGTAATAATGGTGCATGTAATCTTGATCCCGAGTTTAAAAGGAATACTCTGTGGTAATAGTGGTGCATGTAATACGGATCCCGTGATTAAAAGGAATAATCTGCGGTAACAGTGGTGCATGTAATCTTGATCCCGAGTTTAAAAGGAATACGTTGATGATAATTGTCGTAGAATGACCGGTACTTATATTAAATGTAATATTTCTTATATTTTGACGTTTTAGGTAACACCATATTCTGGGAAAAACCATAGCCTCTATATTTGTGGAAATAATTTGATGGGTTTAGCATAACTACACAACTTACAAAATATGAAAAGAAACACACAATTCTACTTTTTTCTGATCAAGATGTAAATGCATGCAGTTTACATAAAGAACTCACAATTTTTTAAAGACAATATAGCTTTTTATAAACAATAAAGGAGTTATATTTGTAGCGAAAAGAAGTATTTGTTAATAGAAAAAAATATATATAAATTTATGAAAATTCATGCACATTATATTAAGAACTTTCAAAGATTTCAAGACAATATAGCTTTTTAAAAAACAATATATTAATTACATTTTTAGTGAAAAAAATTAATTGCTGATAGAAAAAAATATTTTAATGAAATTATGTGAAACAAAGCATTCTAAAGATGTGCAGTTACCATACAAAACGCAAGTACATTAACTTTAATTGCGAATGTTCAAACCACCCGGCCAATAACCGGTATAACAAACCATCAATACCAACTAGATAATCATGTCGCCTTTAATAGTCTTACATATCTAAAGCACGGATTCTGAATATTTCCTGCTCGACAATTTGTTAACATGCAAAATTTGAATGTACCATTCATTACCAACGACAGTATGCAATGTGTGAATCCGAAAACTACCATTTGTTTATCCATATATATGAAAGTGATTTCCTTCCATATCGATCAATATCAAACAGGTCATTAATTCATTAGTGACACGTGTGGTGATTAGTGTCTCAATAAATAATCAATAACTCAGAGGTAAACAAAGGCATCTTATGCGTACAAGGAAATACATGCATGTCGCAAGTGAACAACACTCTCCTGGAATAAGGGATGGGATCAGACCCAGGGGTTAGACACAAGTTTAGGAAAACGTAATAGATATAGTAGCCTAACCTAATGAAAATTTAATAAAAGAAATAACAATATAGCTGCTTTCACATATACATGTACACAATATGCCCAGTCAGGTTTAGATAATTATGAGTAGTGTCTTGTCTATTTTATTCCCAGACCTATGAATTATCTATTGTGGTTAGTTTTGTAACATTCAAAATTCAAATATTTATAATGAAGTCTCACTGTATTCTTCATAAAGGCATATTTAAATTGTCCTATGTAGACAAATATTTTTCATGATATTTTCCAGGTTTGAGCACCAAGACTTTTCTTTAAGTTGGTTTAGCCCCCCCACTTTTAATTTGCTTCCGACGCCAATGTTAACTATTATATAACATATATCTGTATTGAAGTATTGAATAAATTCTTTACTACAGTAAAATGAACTTTTTGTTCTAATATATCAAAGCGTTAACTTAATTAAATCAAGGTCTTTAATTAAGTAAATCGATGTTTAACTAAATACATCAAAGTTATCACTAAAGTAAATCAACGCTTTCTCCTAAAGTAAATCAATGTTTTCCCACAGTAAATAAAAGTATTAACTAAAATGAATATTATAAACATAATACCAAAGTTATAATGCTCAAGACGATATCGTTTCTGTCAATTAGACTTCATCAGTTGAGCTCCAATTTGAACTGTGTTTTTTCTAAAGATAAAATGGAATCATACAAGGCCAAATAATATCTCTAAAAGTATAGCCGAAATTTGTCTAAGAGTAATCAATGTAAAAAAAAATGACTATCTTAGCTTTAGAACATTTTCGAATTTAAATGGTGTTAACAGTGCCAAATATTACTTTAGTATGAAATGAACAGCTGGTACCGAAATATCTAAGATTGGATAGAAGTACATTTGTTTTACTATTGTATTTTACTATGGTAAACCTTTGTTATGTCAGTAAAAAACATTGATTTACTACAAATATCTACGGTTTCTATAGTTAATCAAAGTTTTATATAGTATACTACCAAATTTTGTTTTGAGTGACGCGTCTTGTTAGGGAGATAAACACTAATAGTCCTCGCTTCCTTTACAAATGACAAAAGACAAAACTATTTTTGTTATTTACATGTCGACTCAGCAATTACCAAAATCGTCAATTTACGCAAAAACAAAAATTTACAAACGCTGAAACTTTAAAATCGATTTCAGGTACAAGTAGCATGACCGAGTGTCATTTAACTATCTGCAATGACGACAAAGTTGATTTATTTAGTGATGAGATAGACAATAACGCAGAGGGACACATCAATATGTCCCTCGTTTAATAATTAAAAGACTTCAATTTGTAAGAACTCAAATGAAAACTACCGAGTGAGGTTATCTACAGGAAACATCTAGATCAAGTATTCCGTGGACAAGGAGAGGGAAGTATCAACGAACATCGCCCTCTCCAAGTCCACAGTATTTCTGTCTGTTTATCTATCTATCTATCTATCTTTCTACCTATCTGTCTGTATATGTCTATCTGTCTGTCTGTCTATCTATCTATCTATCTATCTGTCTGTATATGTCTATCTGTCTGTCTGTCTGTCTATCTATCTATCTATCTATCTATCTATCTATCTATCTATCTATCTATCTAACTATCTATCTATCTATCTATCTATGTCTTTCCAATAAGTATCTATAAGTTTAATATCTCTATCTAGATATATAGTTATGTATCTAATATCTATTTTCTGTCGTTTTATTTGTCTAACTATCTAGCATGGAAGTTGTCATAAAATAACAAACCTTTATAGTGGACTGAGGTGTGTTGTCCATTGGTACTGCTGACGCACATCCGAGGTAGACAAACAAAAGTGTTCCCACGAATTCTGCCAAAGCGCCTCTCCAAAATGCCCATGTTTTCAGTTCGTTTATAGACAAAAGTTTTATTGGTTTTTCTTTTCCAAATCGAATTTGTGAAAATTTCTCCGCAACATACATAAAGTATCCCTCCATACTGGTGTGTATCTGTCTGAATAAACTGTCAAATGTGTTATGTTAGTTCTCCAATGAACCGTGACCCTGAAATATAAACAGAATAATCAGTGCACAAGCTGGCCATTGGCTGTCACAAGTATGACTTTATGAAGACTGCATAATCATATGGCTATATAAAGAGAGAGAGAGAGAGAGATAGAGACAGAAACAGAGACAGACAGACAGAGACATAAGCCCTGCTTTATAACTGACTTTAAAATTAAATCCTTCCGCTACATCAATCAAGTCTAGTCTAAGTACAGATAGAAACATTTGTGTAGTTTTTTTATTTATTACATGCCCCTTATTCATTTAATTATGTACAAATTTAATGTATACTCCAATTTTAGCATTCGTACCACAGGGAAATATACATATACTAATGCTAAAACACCGCATCATGAATGTGACATTAATAACGTTATCAAATATTTTAGATGAATGGAATTGACTTCATCATATATTTTGGATGAATGGAATTGACGTCATCATATATTTTGGATGATTGAAATTGACGTCATCATATATTTTGGATGAATGGAATTCCATTTAGAAAAGTAGTTCCAAAAGAATTTCCGTATCCAACTGCAGTGTAATACAATGTTACGTTTTGCACGCGCGTTTGAACTGTTACAACTGTATGGTTACAACTCACACACACACTATATATATATATATATATATATATATATATATATATATATATATATATATATGTGTGTGTGTGTGTGTGTGTGTGTGTGTGTGTGTCCTTGTCTCATCACTACAGACGAGGAGAAAGGAAAAAGAGAAAGGGTGTTTTATGCTAGCAAAAAAGAGAAAGAAATTAAAATCAAATAATGGTTACCTAATTACTTTACACATGTCGCGTTAAGGAATGTTATCTTACCAATCTATTGCCAATTCGAACAATGTGCGTGTTATACGGACGCGCGCATTAAGATCTATCGAACCGGAAGTCATACAGCTATGGCAAGTGTCATATAGCAAACATTCCAAATAGAGAATCTTCCGCCCAAAAAGATTCCTATAAAGTAAACATTCCCCCTTTCTAAAATAGAAAATATTTTCCCCGGAAGAAATAATATATAGAAAACACGGGAAGTTCTTTAATATTAAAAATGTTTCCTCTTTTATAGAAAACTGTTCCGCCCGGATTTTTTTCTATATAGAAAACATGCCACCTCAATCCGGAAAATATTGAAAATTCCGGGTGGAAGATTTTTTTTTTTTTTTGGAGGTGGGGGTGACATTTCTTTTATGACTACCATAAAAAGACAATAAAACACTCAAATGTGAAGTTTGCTTTTGGCGTAATGATTGTTACAAATATTATAAACATAATACCAATTTATAATGCTCAAAACTACATCGTTTCTGTCAATTAGACTTCATCAGTTGAGCTCCAATTTAATATGTATGTGTATTTTCCAAAGAGAAAGTGGTATCATGCAAGGTTAAATGATGACTCTAAAAGTATAGCCGAAATCCGTCTTAGAGTAACCCTTGTAACAAAATGAATATCTTAGCTTTATAAATGTTTGGAATTTAAATAGCGTTATCAGTGCCAAATATTACTTTTAGTTTAAGATAAACAGCTGGTACCGAAATACCAAGTACTCGGTTTATGTATACCCTCGGGGACTCAAACGGTCACGAGCCACAAGTGTTTCACATTATTTAGATCTGTACAACGATTGCTATGCTACACCACATTCGACTGCTCGCGGTGGTCTTCTAGCAGAGCATACGAATCGCAAACGCTGGGTCCCGGCTCGATTTCCAGAACCAAGCATTTCATAAGATCTATGAAAAAAGAAATCCTCATTTCTTCACTAACGCTCAGCACTAACAATAAACAAACACTGGTTGTTTTTCTTTTTAAGCTTGACTCAAATCCAATCCAAGAACATGTACTACGACAGGAAAGGAACGTAAAATAATCCTTACACCACTGGCGCCAGTCCATAACCCAGGTCTTCAGCTGGTGGCATTTTCACATAAGTTGCAAAACACTTTGGTGATGTGTAACCATCGATAACACAAGTTCCTGCTCTGATTTTTGTTTTACACTATATTCAATAATTGTTACAATGTATTCGGGAAGAGACTATCGGCTTTCCGCATATTAACTGGCAAACTTTCATATTTTCAAGTGGGACTCGGATCCGAGCTGACTGACATGAAGTGAGAGACATAATTGCTTAAAGTGCGATGCCCTAAACACTAACCTAGCCACGGTTAGCCTCCTAAAAACATAAAATACTATAAAAGTCAATATATTTCAAAACTTACCTTAGTATGTAAAATCTTTCTTGTGATGCCATTAGATATAATTGGCTGCTTCGGCTCAGTTACAGAGCAATAGAATAGCTAACAAAAGGTTTGAATATCAAAAATAGTCTATAGACGTTGGAAATAAATATTTAAAGACTCTGTTTATGCCGAGCACTCAACTTGGGAAATTAGAGTTACGGATCTGTCAATCGATATTTAAACCACGTAGGTTATTTAATGATAGGTGTGACGGATAGCGCTAAAAACAAGGATGTCTGTCTGACGTCACTGATGTTTTGTAAAAATTACGTAATACTCAACATCGACATGGATGCCCCGATACAGAAGGAGAGAAATTCCAAACTCATTGAAATTATTGCACGACGAGCAAAACAACGAGTCAAGAAGTATTGGATTTTTCAATTCGGTGTCTGAATACTGATTTTCACATATTTCACATAAATTTCAATTCGCCTTTCCCTGGTTGTTCCATTCCGTTCAGTGTTTTAGGGAATACTTTGTACTCAGATCACGTAACGTGAACAGAGATGTGCTCTAGGTAACTTCCGATTTCGTGATGTTTACATTGACGACATTCAATGATATCTTGTTTTTATCAATTTGAGAGGGAATACAGTTAAACTTAATATATTATGTTCTTTCTTGTAAAGATGACAGGTACCATGCCTTTGCTGTAGACTGGTTTGCAACTGCATCTTTCTTCTTAAAGTAATTCATATTTTGGTCACCTATACGATAAATGCCTTGACCGGATATGATGCAAGCCACATTGTTCTATAAAGTTGCATATTATTATGACAAACCAAGACGTAATGGAACATCTCGAAAAAGGTCTATTAATGAATACGAGTATAGTTTCACAACAAAAAAGTCATGTTTGCATGAATCATATTCATTTATTTATTTTATTTTCAACATAATGGCAAAGTCCACTGTCAGAAATCAGTGTATGATTTATAATCCAAATTTTACAATAGTTT
Source organism: Atrina japonica (assembly GCA_030159075.1). Lineage (NCBI taxonomy): Eukaryota > Metazoa > Mollusca > Bivalvia > Pterioida > Pinnidae > Atrina > Atrina japonica. Next base: position 144,520 of record BROG01001041.1, on the reverse strand, counting down.
CACATTCATTAAGAATTTATTCACCCCTGCATTATGACAGTAGATCATACTTTTTATTGATTAAATTAGATGAGACGTAATCTGACCATAGTGGCCATTTTGTTAGGAATGTGTAAAATCGGTCACTTTGTGTGTGGTGTAAAACGACATCCATGAAATAAATGCAAAATCAAGATAATTAATCATTTTCGTTCTTGACCACCTTAGTGATTATGCGTGGAGGGTTCAGGTGCATTTACAAATTTTCATAACTACAGTGAATACTAGTTGCTATGGTGATAATTGTTTCGAATTAAAAATGTCAATACCTCGTTTTTACGGCGAACTGAGTATGACACATAGCACGCGATAAAGACATCAACAAAGAACGTAATTTCCATTAAACACTAGCATAAAGATATAAAATACAACTAAATAACACAATATCTGTATTTTATATCGTACAAATACAACTAACAGTCTCCTAATTCATTCTTTACTATCACTGTTATAGAATCCGTGTTTTACACGCGAGATCAAAGGAAGACTACCATAAAGGAAATGCAATGGACACATTCATATAAGGTGTCAATTTCAATAGTACTCGGAATTCATCGAAATGACCACAAACGGTTCATTTTTTTTTTATTATTTTATTTTATTTTGTTTATTTCAAGATGTCACAGGTGAGAATATTTAAATTATAATGGACAAGATATCAACATTCTTCTCAGGTTGTCAGTGAAATTAGATTTAGCCGGAAGATTTAAGATGGACATTAACGGACCTTATTTGGATAAGGCATTTATACCGGTTGTGAGCTTACATGTTTGAGGAATAGAGTTTCCAATGCGAATCATATCTATTCTATTTTCAGTTGTATCTCTACATCTTGTAAATAGGTATAATAAAGACTTAAATTATACTCGGCAATGTATCATAAACCTGTGTTATTTCAACACACAATTGATACAGAAAAAACAGGATTATAACAACAATAATTGAATGGTGTTGAAAAACTTATGTCACTCCTTTATATGTACATTATATAAAACCCATACCTTTTATAATATCTGCTTATTTACTGTTTTTAATGTTTTGTTTTGTGTCACGTGCCAATGAAGGCGTATTGCGTCACAGATTCCTCACAAAATTTACATTGCGTCCATTAATCATCATTGAAATTTCAAAATATGTGGTACATCGTCTATGACGTCATCACATTTCGACGGGACGTAACGCAACAATAACACCAACCAATGGAACAATCAATATTCTTATCGTGTCCATTGTGTATATATGCAAATCGCGACAGGTCCTAGTTAATTGCGCGGAACAATATGAAATAAACCAAGCAACAGAAATTAAGGCAGTGTAGAAAATTCTGCTTCCAGTATCTGTGCTTACGTAAAATCGATTGTCTTAAGGACAATTGAACTGTTGGCAAAATATATCAAGATTTGTGTAGAAATTCCACAACTAGTGTTAATTGATTATCATGTTTATCTAACTCGACTTTGTTAATTTTCAAAATTTGAAAAGACACCAGGTTTACAAGGTCCCCATCACTGTTTTAAAGTCCCTATCCCGGTTTTACCAATACGGGTAGGGGGCTAATAAAATTCAAGTAAAAAGCATAGAACTGACCGTAACAAATCTGTATAGATAGACCGCTTGTGGTGATCTAGAATTACAGTGATCAACTCGTAAACGGAAAATATCGGGTTCGACTCCCTGTGTAGATTTAGAACAAAAGATAGTAACATACGAAATGAAAGTACAATATGTATACGGGTCTTTTGCATGATAATTAAATCCGAGGTTAAGTGTAACGGCAGCCATGAAACATAATAGAAACAACATTGACGTTAGTCCATAGCACAGGTCAAAATTTGTAGTGCTTTACCTAAAGCTGGTGACTTCTCCGTGTAAGTGTAAAAATTCCTGACGAGATGTAAAACAGCAATCAAACAAACAAAACATAATAACTATCAATTTCACTAAAAGTAATACAAACAGAGGAACACCCACACACATAGCCCGCAGTAACATCCACCAACTGGCTAAAAACAAGTGATACACTTTTTTACTTAAAATGAAGTTAATTATATCAATCATAACAGCATATAAGGTAAATATTTCAATACTTCCATAAAAGTGAATAATGTTCGCGATGTTCTAGATAGAGCTGTGCATTTAAGAACGACTAACGAAATGGAATACAGTTATACAAATTATTAATACAGATATCAAAGTATTAACTCTCAGGACGTCCTGTAGAGAAATATATAAATTTGGTTAATATTGGACAATCGCGGATGTCTGGAAATTCACATCACATATCTACTTGTTCCGATATATTTTAATGAATGCACATAATAAAAGCAAAAGGATAAATAAAACGCATAAAGAAAATATGTGATTAGCAGTAAATTTGGAACGGATATTTATTTATTTACTAGTGTCTCGTACATGAGAAATGTAAAACACACATATTTATTTGTTACTCATCAGAATAAGACGATCGTAGTGTGCACCGCATTGTGCACATGGGTTGATATTTTTAAACGCCCACCATGGCAAATGTTACTAAAAGGCATACAAGCTGTCAAAATGGAATTTGGTGATTGTATTATTTTTTTTTAAATATTTGATGATTATACAAATAAAATGTTATTTATAAATCACGGGTGACAAAAATTCTGTTAAGTTTGTGAAAAGAAATCGAATGTGAACAATGGCCGAGTGAACATTTAATATCCTTTCATGGATGTTAGAAATGTCAATTTTCGGCGAATGTAATTTAAGCATGCTAGGTTACAATCTCTACTGCGATATATAATTCAGTTCTTTTAATCAAAGTTAGGTCTAATCGCGATATATATTTTTTCATCAAAATACAGCCAGTATGCCTTTAAGGTAGCAAATACATAAAACGTTGATATATAAGCACGCATGGTCAATAACAGACGCTTGTACGTCTAGTAAAACAATTAAACGTTTGAAACTATAAATAGAAAATACATTTACACAAGACAAAAACTACTTACTTATACTACCATTGAAATATTATTAACATGACATCAAAATGACATCGATCTTTTATTTATTAGACTAAATCAGTTGAACTCCAATTTTAAATGTATTTTCTAATGGGGGAGTGGTATAATACAAGACCAAATATTAAATCTAAATGCATATCCAAATCCCTCTAAGAGTAACCGCTGTAAAACTTAGCATGAAAAACATTCATTTTCCCAGCAAACCAATTTACGTGAATAATTATTTATACGACCATTAGAAAATTAAAATGTTCCCACAGAACCATTTTACTTAAAATAATAATTTCTACTACCAATCTTGATCGTGAGGTCGTGAGTTCGATTCCAGTCGGCGACAGGGTGGTTTCCTGTCCTGCGGATAAGACAGTCAAAACCGAGGTCCCGTGCCACAGTAGGTGACGGCACGTTAAAGAACCCTCACTGCTCAATGGCCGTAAGTGTCGAGCAAAGGCCAAAATTTGAAGCCCTTCATGGGCATTTGGTGACGTTTCCATATGAGTGAAATATTCTTGAGTGGAACGTTAAATAATAACAAACAAACAAACAAATCTACTACCAATGAAAAGACGCATTTTCCCACAAAAACAATTCACGTCAATAATTACTTCTAATTCAAATGGAAACACGCATTTCCCCATTAACATAATTTACGTGAATAATTACTTATACCATCTTTAGAAACTCATAGAACCAATTTATGTAATTAATTACTTCTACTTCCACTGAAAAATACGCAATTTCCCACTAAATCACTTAACGTGAATAAATAGCGATACTATCATTAAAACACCATCATTTCCACAAAAGATCCAAGGTACGTGAATGTTTACTTATTCTATCAATACAAAAACACGCATTTTCCTATAAAACAAATCTACATGAATAATTAATTATACGAGTACTATTGCAAAATCATGCATTTTCCCGTAAAAACAATTTTCGTTCATAATAACTATTAGCGTAGCGTACTGTAGGCCCCTTACTGGTGTACATAAAGAGAGAAAGTCATCGGACGCATTTTCCCCACATATCTTCGATCACAGATTTTGCCTCACTCTCTCTTCACATATACAATAGTAAGAGGGCTACATAACACGCTACATGTGCCTGTAATATAAATAACAATTTGTAAAACACACATTTACCAGCTAAAAATAATCTACGCCCATGCAAGTGCAATACCGGCGGTTCAAAAAATAAAACTCAACTGACATTTTCGATTTTTACCTATATCCTATTTTCGCTCAAAGTCGAGATACCCTTAATCATGTAATACTTCATACTCATATGTAACGTTGATCTAAGTCACATATAAAGTGTCATTTTCTACCATATATCTTTCAAAGTCAAAATTTCTAGCTTTCAAGAGGTTGTATGTACTTAATAAATGTTTCTCTTACCTGTTCTATAGTTCAATAAATCAGGGCGGATAGTTCCTTAACTTTATAATCTGTCTACTGGCTCAGTATACTATACCCCTTGAGAAGCTGATTGTTAAGTGCAGTTTTCGTTTTATCTATATCACCGTGCACATTTAACATCATTGAAAACTTATCAGACTGGATCGCCAATTTTCAATATTTACATATCAAGTGCTCTGTCAATTTAGATTACCGAGTAAAAGTGCAATACGATTAAGTGGCATATCCAGGTTCTGCTAAAAACCAAAATAATACTGTCTTTTTTCGGAAAAAAAGGTGATAGATAGGGATAAATAATTTACCTTGCTCTGATGCCATGCTTCACCGACATTTGTGCGGGAAACTACCATTTTATCCCTGTTATGATTAAATTTCGACTCGTCGCGTTAGTAGACATGTGTCATTTTACTTTTGGTAGAAATTTATTTAGGGCAACAAGTTATTTTGGTGTTCAATATATTTTGGTAACTACTGGATGAATTGGAACATAATGGTAACGATTTATAACAATATACAGTCAAACTTGTCTATAAAAGACACAATTTAAGGAGAACTGTTCAATGGAGTACGCAAAAGTACCCGTCATACAAAGATGACCATTAATGAGAACGTTACTATATAGATAAATAAAATCTAAGTAATAGGACAATATTTATCAAAAATTCAGATCGACTTAGAGTCAGTATGGTGACAAAAGTGAGTATTTTTGTATTTTACTCTATATATTCCATATAAATCATCAATTTCAAAACAGTCGTGTAAAGTCATTTCTAATAAATTTTTGAAAGAATTTATGTCATAAAACTCTGAATATCTCGTACTTTCATCGTATAGTTGCTCATAACTTCCTGTTTTCAAGATTCGGTAATTTCAAGTAAAAAAAACTTACAGTATTTACGTCACTTTTCCATATTTTCAAGTTTACAAGTAAAACTTGTAGAAATAACTATTTTCAAGAAAAGATATTGGTTTCAAAAAACAAAATGATACAAATTTTTTGCAAATACTATTCAAGGAACGGGAAACTAATAATGAAATTATAATTAAATTATGATTATGATAATAATGGAATTGTATCTGCAAACTATAAAACAAAGCAATGAATATTTATAAACAAACAAAACATAGAAACTTCGAAACGTGTATGCTTTCAAGTAAACATTTAGATTGAATTGATATTGAATAAAAATAACTTTGCAATATCTTTTTTAAAATGCTGATTTATAAGAAATGTATAATGCAAAATAAAATGTTAACTCACATTTGTCGCCTTGGTGTATACCTCTTTTTGCCTCTGTTTGATATGTTTTTGTTTCTTAAATAATGCTACTAACAACATTTTATAAACTTACAGAAATACTTCATTAAAACAATATTAAGTCAAATCGATATATTACCCTTGTCTATTTTCATTATAATGATTAACCTTAACTCTAAAACCAAGTAAATCCCGGTTAAGCGAAAACAAAATAAAGAAGACTACAGGTCCACTGGTCGGAATATACTAATAAGTGTGAGATAGAAATTTAATTCAATACTGTCCATCTGATTTTATGCATTGTCACACCAGTGAAGGTTTTACATTATTTTTCTATAATCTACCAAGATACATTGACACATGTCTAAATTCGAATGTTACAAGGATGATAAACTATTTGTATTAGTATGAAAAAAATGCATGAAATCGAAGCAAGGCAACATGTTAACATGCACACCCTTATGCTTGGATGTGCCACTCCATCTTTGTAGATCTATACTTTGAGATTTCCTTGTCTCGCCCTATGGTGAAACAGCTCTTCCTGTGACGTCACGTAAACATAGAGAAATTTAGTTATACTCATTTATATACTAGTTTTATACAGTCGTTAAGGTCTGAGCATCAGAAAATTAAAAACACTGATGTTTAGCTAGACATTAGTGAAAATCTCAGCAAGCCTTATAAGGAGAAATTTGATACCCCAGACCGAAACTAGATCTTATTTTACAAAACGGGGACAAGTTTAGTCTCTCTCTCTCTCTCTCTCTCTCTCTCTCTCTCTCTCTCTCTCTCTCTCTCTCTCTCTCTCTCTCTCTCTCTCTCTCTCTCTCTCTCTCTCTCTCTCCACACATGTAAATCTATAGCATTATAAAGCAATCAGGTTTTAATGTTTTTACTTGACGTATTTCATACTTGATGTTTTTTACATCTAAATAGTGTTCATGTGGAATTTACTAATATTATATTAGAAAGAACGCTTAGAATTATTTGATAATGATGATAATAAGGGAATGCTGTCAAAATGTGAATACATTTATAAATAATTGGCAAGAAATCCGATACAAATCCAACGTTATGTTTAAATTCGATTTTGTTGCTTTTTATATGGTGATATCACCTATTATTCGTCGGTATAATGTCGGTAAAAAGTATTTGGTATTCACGTACACACTTGAATGTCTGGGTCACCTTTATAGAAACCCCGAATTCAAAGCCTACTTCATTATAACGCCGTAATGATATTGAAATCTGAATTTGGAAAATGAGACGGTGAATAACAAACTAAATTGTATGTGAATTTGGTGCAAAAATTATTGCGTAACTTCAGTTTCCACACCGCACTTTAAAGAAGATACTTAACTATGTGTTGAGATTATTTCTATGATTACATTCTTTCAAAGTACATTCTGAAGTACGGCCTGATGTGTATGAAATGAATTAGAGCAAAGACACATGTTTCAATCCGTTGTGAGAAGTTGTATCTTAAGTCTACACTTTACAGTCATTATATTACAAATTTTGGAATATAAATGTTTAACACACACACACACAGACACACACATACACATATATATATATATATATATATATATATATATATATATATATATATATATATATATATATATATATATATATATGGAGAAAACTTTTCGACCTATTTTGGAACATGAACCTGATTCTTAGTATCGGGTTATTCCCCATTCATAAGCAATTTACAAGAGAACTTCAGAAGAGAAACCTGTATAACTAAATATAATTAGTAAAAACGATCAAACCCGGAACCTTCATCAGAATATATGGTGTATACACAAAAATAATCCAATTCATTGTCGCAACTTACAGACAAATCATTAGATTATTGTTTTAAATTATTCCATATGAGTGAGAGAATCTTGAGTAGGACGTTAAACAACAATAAACAAACAAACAAAACAAACTCAATGTGTACCTACGATTATGTACAAACAATTACCGCTAATTACTCAAATAATTGCCATCAAAATTATAACTCATTTTTTTAAATAATTAATATTTACAACAAAATGTGGAATTTAGTTGATGACGTTGGGTATTAATTAAGATGATTAAATGGAGAGAAATATCGAAGGAACTATTTCCCCAGATAGTTGTTAAAGAAATAAGTTAAACCTACATTGTTTCATTATCATACGCGCAATGTTTTTGTAAACGAGACGAATATTTAAGCACACGTCCATGTTTTAATATGCACCAACGTACTTGAATCTTATCAAGCATGTGATTTATACACGTATTTCTGTGTATTCCAAATTGTGCAACACTTACATTAATCAAACCTCATCACCTCGTATCCATACTATGATTAATAACTATTGGCATAATTAAATCTGTACATGATGGAAGTTTGTAGGTCTTAGGTTTGACCTCTGACCACTATCGGTAATTTAGTTGAGCGTAGAGCAATAGGCTCCCAACCGGCTGATTTCGAGTTTGAATCCGAATAAGAAGTATTACTTTTGACGCAGGTACTTATTGCTCCTTAGTAAACAAAAACTCAGCATATAGAATGTAAAAAAAATCTCGTCTTCTTGTGTGTATATGTATTTATGTATATATCACGTGATGTAGATTTTGTCGGTTGCTATGTGACGTGGTGTATATTTGTCATGGTGCGTGACGTGGTATATATTTTACTGGTTGTTATGTGACATTGCATAGACTTTACCGGTTGCTATCTGACGTTCATAGATTTTGCCGGTTGTTATGTGACGCTGTATAGATTTTACCGGTTGACATGGTATAGACTTTGCCGGTTGCTATGTGACGTATAGATAATAGGTTCACGTGATATAGATTTTACCGGTTGCTATGTGACGTGATACAGATTTTGCCGGTTGCTATGTGAAGTAGTACATATTTTGCCGGTTGCTATGTGACGTATAGATTTTAGGTTCACGTGATATATATTTTACCGGTTGCTTTTTGACGTAATATAGATTTTGCCGATTGCTATGTGACGTTGTATAGATTATACCGATTGAAGTGGTATAGATGTTGCCGGTTGCTATGTGACGTAGAATAGATTTTACCGGTTGACGTGATATACATTTTACTGGTTGCTATGTGACGTTGTATATTTTTTTCCGTTTGTTATGCGACGTTGTATAGATTTTGCCGGTTGTTATGTGACGTTGTACAGATTTTACCAGTTGACGTACGCTGTATTGAAATAGCATATTAACGACTCTAAATTTTTAAATATTAAATATAAAAGTCACTACAAGGATGATGCATCCATACAGTTTAAAATATATTCCTAGATGAACGTAAACAACACAAAATGTATTTGACATTAACCTGAATGATTCATACCTTCTGTACAGAAGGCAAGTGTTATGTTTCAAATTTTAGTCAACGACGTCTATTAACCTCAGAATCTAACTTTTAAGACTGTCTATGCCATTCATTAAACTTCCCATTGCGTTTACTCCCCAGTGGCCAGTATGGTGGCTGATATCTTCCATTTCGTCTGTTCGCCTTGTTTCTAACGTGAACAACCGCCGACTTTAATTATCTGCGGGAAAAGGTGAGAAAATTAATATGAAAAGGCACCGTTTTAGACTTTTAAAAAATCTCGCCTTTTCGTGTGACTTTTGTCGCCTTTCGACGCCAAACGTCACCTTTTTGCTTTGTCAAATAAACGCAAAAACATGCCGATTGTCGTTTTTTCGCCTTGTTTGAAACACGAAAACCCACCAAACGTCGCCTTTTCGCCTTGTTTAAAATGCGAAAACCCGCTGAATATTGCCTTGTAAAGTAAACGCGAAACCTACCGAATGTCGCCTTCGTGACTGGACAAGTTACCATGAAGGACGCTAGAAAACATTAAAAGTATTCCGGGTATTCCGGTTTCTTCTTACGTTCATGATAGGGGTGAAAATTAGTGACGTGTCACCAATAATTGGTGACGTCATCTTGTGATTAACAAATCATTTCTGGGATGTAAAACAACAAAAAAAGAAAAGAAAACGTGTTTGAAGACAAAGTCACATGTCAAATGCTTTTGACAAATTGTTTGTTTGTTGTTGTTTAAGGTCCCACTCAAGAATCTCAAACCCCTATGGACATTGAGCGCAGTGAGGGTTCTTTAATGTACCGACACCTACTGTGACACGGGATCTCGGTTTTTACTGTCTCAGTCCGAAGGACAGGAAACCATCCTGCCGCCGGTTGGACTCGAACTCACGACCTCACAATCAAGAGTCGAGCGCACTACCGCCTGAGCCAGGGCGGCTCACAAATGCTAATTAAAAAAATAAGTGATCAAATGCACCTGTAGAGTTCACGAAAAATGTCGAGTACTATGGAACGCAAAGTCTCGTTTCTGGGACGCTTTGGAAAAACAGATGACAAAGGTACTTAGATAGAATAAAATTATTTCTAGATATTTCACATTTAATACCCAAGAAATGTCAAACACAGATGAGTTATTATTCCTTATATCATAATCCCATCTAACAGCATCCAAGCCAACGCTTTTAAAGTGACATTCCGTGACCTGTAAGATTTGTCATACATCCAGATTATCTACTTGGTAAGTCGGACACGTCGAACTTATTTAAATGGGATTGCACACATTTCAATGTAATGAAATACCACGTTCCATAATTGCCTTCAGTACAAAAGGGTCATGACTTCGCGCCGTATCCCTTCGCATGTGGTGATGTGGAACTTTGAAAATGAATAACAGTAAGAATACATCAACATTTTACATTAAAATGTTATATATTGATATATTTACCAGATCATGTTTCAATGTTATGACAAGTTCCTCGCCCAAAAATTTGTATGCAGTTTAAACAGGTAATTCACATTCGTTTTTTGGTTTGTTTGTTTGTTTCAATAATGAGTTACACCAAACGCCGAACGCAACAAATTTTCGGGTGTATGGCCACATTGGTGGCGGTCAGGTGGAGGAGGGAACCATCATTTATACATACAAATGTAACATACATACATGCATACATGCATATACATGTTTTTAACTATATGCATACATATAGAACAATAATTTTATACTCAATACTTTTAAGAGACAAAAACATGGGTTTAGTTTAAAAAAAAAATGAAGTGTTTGAATCCATTAATTTTTTAGGTCGTTTTAATTACAGATCCGTGAAATATATTTTTTTATATATTTTGTGAACATTGCTTCAGCAACACGAATTTGACACTTTTTCAATTGCAAATGATTATTTCAACTTTTCAATGTGTACCGTGTATGAATACCACACTAGACCGTATAAATAAAAAATATATAGGAATATAAGGTTTTACGCCTGTGTATAGCTCTTATTTACAACATAATATAATCATATCAAGTCTAGCCGACCGAAAGTTTCTGCTTATTAAGTCTCCATTCACTAAAAGCTCCATTTTGGCAAATGGGTTATAATTTAGGTCGAGCCGGTGTAATGTAGAAAAGTGACCCGCATATAGAAAAACTACATGGGGTCAATATTCTACGTAGAAATCATACCCGGGCACATGTAGAAAATTGACCCATACCTGTAGAAAAATGGCCCGGTGCACAACGAGGGGAATATGAATAATGAGAATTTTTGACATATAAATACCACGTGATATTTCAGGGTATGGAATCACGTGATGGCACAGTGATTGAGATCTTCGATTGATGTCTACAACATCTCATATCCGAGATGTGGGTTCAAAACGGGGTAATTAAAATTGTCATCAGATTTTTCTCCGTCTGATGTGTGAAAGTTGCCAGAATATTTGGCCATTCTGATTTTTTTATGCTTACCGTCCACCCTCAAACCAAAAACCTATCTTTCTATCAGGAAAAAAACGACAGAAAAAAACTACATTTTAGAAGAACAAAATGCAATTTAATGTTATAACAATAATTATAGAAAAACATATCGAATTAAAGTTATAAAAAAAAATCTTTGGCACAAACTTATAAATAACCTATGAAATAATAGTTTTCACGATGGTGAAAATAGATGTTCATGTTCAACTGATCATTGGAGGGATATGTTCTATATTTTTCCTTAGATGTTCGTAATTTTTCTCTGTTTTCTGATATCAAAACCATTCCGTCCGCGGACGCTATAGACAGAGAAAAGACTTGAAATGGCCTATTTTGTTTTCATTTGCAAACTTTGTAGATATTCACTTAACTATCGTGCTCACAAAATTTAAGCGACAAATGATCACTGGTTCATGAGAAGACGGTATTTAGATGTGTATCAAGTTTTGGATCTTTTTGGCCTTTGGGGGTCATCCGCTGTTCAGATAATAATTAGGCCTAATATATGCACGATATCCGTATAGATGTTTCTTCTCCTTAAATATAAAGGGGTTTATTTTTTCTATGGGGTTCACATTTTCAGGGACGACTAAAAGAAATGTTGAAGCAGGTCATTTTTCTACGTCTACCCGGGTAAGATTTCTATCGTAGAAAAGTGACCCCGGGTAGCATTTCTACGGCGGGTCAATTTTTCACGTTACACCGACCTGGCTCAGTCGGTAGCGCGTTCGACTCTTGATTGTGAGGTCGTGAGTTTGAGTCCAGCCGGTGGCAGATCGGATTCCTGTCCTTCGGATGAGAAAGTGAAAATCGAGGTCCCGCGTCACAGTACGTAGATGTCGGCACGTTAAAGAACCCTCACTGCTAAATGGCCGTAAGTGCTGGGCATAGGCCAATCTTTAAAGCTCTTCACCGGCATTGGTGACGTCTCCATATGAGTGAAAGATTCTTGAGTGGGACGTTAAACAGCAATACAATCAACCAACCAGATCTAGGTTCTTCGGAAAATAGTAAGCTTTTCCAACCGACATTAGTTTAAAACTCCACAATAAGCGTGTGAGAAATACAATTTTTTTGTTAAAAAATTTTGACGGGTGAGCGTTCACTTAGCAAGTAGGAGAACTAGGGTTCAAATACAGGTAAAAGCTGAGACTTTTAAACACAGAAAAACTAATGTTTCTCCACTTTAAAAACGGCTTCATTTTGGCAGAAGGGGGGGGTAATCTAGGTTCTTCCGAATTAAACTGAGCTTCCCCAACCATAAAATTCATACTGACAGAGAAGCTAAAACTATATATATATATATATATATATATATATATATATATATATATATATATATATATATATATATATATATATATATACTGTAACATGTATATACACATTGTATTAGAAATATCATTTTGTATCCAAAACCTAGTACTTTGTACATCTTATAAGAATAACTCAATTTCAAATTATTGGAGAAAGCTTAGCAGCTAATCAATAGAACAAAAGAGAAATCTGAAGCTGAACATAAAAACAACAGTTTGAAACAAACAATTTACCTGGAAAGACACGAGAATTTCCGTCATTTGACATATCACGTGCATGTTATTTGTATCGTCAGTTGCTGTGACGTATCCATAAACAAGAGTTTTTGCGATAAGTTCATTTACAAAATGACCATATTCATATTTTCTCCTGTCTCCACATCGTTGAGTGTAATAATTGCAAATATTTAAAGCCAATCTTTATCACATTCGTTTCAGCCGTCAATCAGTGCGACTTGCGATGACAGCAGAATGAAGTAAAGGTAAAATTTGTGTATTGATCGCTGTTATTGAAATCTGACGTACTTTCTTTCATTCTGTTGCTTTCATGAGCAAGGTCACACCATTTCGTGTTTCAATTAGTAAACTACTGCGTTAATCAGCTCAGACATACGAACTAGGAACAAACAGTAAGAAAGAACATACGCGTGTCGGTTACAATTAGATGATTTCAGCAAATGTTGTAGCATCATTAGGGAACAACCATTTGATTTTTAGGAGGTTGCGGCGCTAGGATCAAATTTTTTATCATGGATTTTTTTTTTCATAAAAATTTCCGTCCTAACTTTTTATTTTGATACTCTATGCTGTCCTGGATTTTCTTTTTAACCCACTATGACGAAGTCACCTACTATGACTGTATAAAACTGCTATGAAGAATGTACATAGCCTAATTAGCCAATTTTAAGTATATTGTATACAATGTATGTTCATTCTAATGCAGTGGCGGATCTATATTTTTTTCAGAAAAGGGTGGGGTGGGGTTGAGGCTGGTAACATAAAATGAAACTACATATGTTAATGTATTTTTAAATACAATTCATTACTCACTGCACATATTTCTATTTTATGAAATACAATTCATATACTCACTGCTACATTAAAAGTTTCTATTTATGATATGAAACTACACTTCTGTCAGACCAATATGAAAAAAAGGTTAACGAGACACATGATACTAACATAGTATTAGCCAAAGTCAATGACCAGCGGTTTACAGCTCAGTTTGTTTGTATTGTTTACAATTCATTACTCACTGTGTATTGTTTATTTACAGATACGTCCAATGACACTCAAGTAACAAGTCCCACTCAAGTAACAAGTAAGAACGACTTCTCTTGTCAGTGTAAATATTAATTACCTAAAATGTGAACGTGTCGAGGTTAAGAAAAGGTTAACGAGACTCCAACCCGCCATGTTATATGGATATAAGGTAAAGGAGCCGTTACAATTTTGCGGGGTGTCCGGGTAGCGCAGTGGTTAGCGCACTCGCTTTTCACCAATGCGACCCGGGTTCGATCCTCGGATTGGGCAGGGAAGTATGTGAAATGGTTACCAACCCGGATACGCTCCTGTCCTTCGGACTGAGACAGTAAAAACCGAGGTCCCGTGTCACAGTGAGTGTCTGCACGTTAAAGAACCCTCACTGCTCAATGGCCATAGGTGTCGAGCATAGGCCAAAATTTGAAGCCCTTCACCGGCATTGGTGACCTCTCCATATGAGTGAAAGATTCTTGAGTGGGACGTTAAACAACAATAAACAAACAAACAAACAAACAATTTTGCGAGCTTTTGGTGATTTGATTTTGGTTTCGAAAACAAAGAAATTTAGAACTCCAGAATGTGCACAGATATTTATATAGATGGGCACCCTTATCGTCGTAAAACCACGGTCCGGAATCACTATGCACTTGCCTACCCGTGGTTTCATGTACTCGAAATCACTCGTAGCTAATGGAGTGTGTTCAGTTTATCCAATCACAGTAGTTCGGCAACGGAAGTTATTGAGTAGTCCGTTGATCTAATACAATTCTGAAATTGTTTAAAAGCTTCGATCTGATTAGCTGACGAATGCGAGCACCATTTACTCGCATTGGCTGAGGCTTCATGAATAATAAAAATATGCACTAGTGATTTAGGGCATATGAAATCACGGATAAGAAAGAGCATAGCGATTCAGGACCGTGGTTTCACGACGATGGGGCTCCCTATACTGTTTGTTTACAGTTCATGGCAAATGTAGGAATCACTATGTCGGATTTTCCAGTTGTTTGTCGTGTACAAATGTAGTTGTTTCAGAGGAACCTTTAAGGAACATACTATTAGTAAGATCGTCATTGCGCGTGGTAAACCTTCTTATAGGGATATAATACCAAATTCAAGGATGGTTGCAAACCCCATAACTCCTCCAGATTCACCAGTGTAATGTATAATGATATTGAATATGAGAAGTTCAGTACTGTCATAATACTCATAGCATTTGACAGTTGAATGGAACAAAAAAGTTTGACACCATAAAACCTAATAACAAAATTACCAAACCAAAGTTTAGAAATCAAACACTCTCTGCTATAAAATGAAGTTGCTGTTTCACCAATATGACATTTATAATTGAACATAATTTTATAGCACAAAATTATTTCATGTCAGATGATACTTTATGATTAAAGTAGATGTTAGAAAACCATTTTCAGAATATGGAATTCTTGTGACCCTACAGTTTCTTATTTGAAATCTTATCAAAGTGGATGAATGTTAGAGATTAGTGCAGTAGTTTGAATCAGTGCAATAAACAATTAAGATACACATGTAATAATGACTTCAAACTTCCAATTCTTTAATTTCTGGTTTTGCTTTTCTACCATAGCATATGAATTGTTGTTTTTAAATTTGAATGATATTTTGGCTTCTTTATCTATTTTTCTTATTCATTATGATGTGAATATCAAGAATAACAAATCTCGAGCCGGCCTGGCTCAGTCGGTAGCGCGCTCGACCCTTGATCGTGAGGTCGTGAGTTCGCGTCCAGCCGGCGGTAAAAACCAGTAAAGACAGTAAAAACCGAGATCCCGTGTCACAGTAGGTGTCGGCACATTAAAGAACCTTGACTGCTCAATGGCCGTAAGTGCCGAGCGTAGGCCAAAATTTGAAGCCGTTCACCGGCATTTGGTGACGTCTCCATATGAGTGAAAGATTCTTGAGTGGGACGTTAAACAACAATAAACAAACAAACAAACAAATCTCCTCTCATACTGGTTTTGACAAAACCTTTATGCTTGACTTCTTACTTATTTTTGTATCTTTGTTGAATATAACATTTGTTCACCACAAACTCCGGTCCTGACTTTTTATTTCATATTTGGTCCTAGCCTCCCCCCGCCTCATTTGGCCGTTCTCTTATGAAAAGAGAGTGTGATAAAACGAAATGATAAAAGTATGCGAAATCGGAAAAATAACATTTTGAACCTGTGTCACCGAGGAAACTGAACTTATTTCTGTATCGTTTCTAAGAGGTTTGGAGGTGACATAAAAAAAATCTAGTACGTGGGGAGTTCATTTATAAATAGTTGAATATAAGAACACCAATTTGGCTTAAAACATAAGAACTAACTTTTCTAATAAACTTATAATTCTGTATTTTATGTGCGGATATGCGTAAATTAATTTAGGTTTTATTGCAGTCCTTTGGTTACATCCCGCCTATTTTATTTTAATTACATGGAGATGTGGAAACATTACCAGTTTTAGGGGAAGTGCCACAAATCTTTGTCCTGTTGAAGAGATAGTTCTTTAATCTGTCTTGGGACACGTGACATGGGACCTAGGTTTTAACCCAGTTAGCATACATACGTTGGCCCAACAAAGTTGGCTTCGTTGGGCCAATGTTGGTAAACAACGTTGGCTCAACGTGCTAAGTGCAAATGGCCCATCGTTGGCCCAACGTGTTGGCACTACGTTGGCACAATATATTGACTCTATGTTGGACCAACGTGTTGGCTCTACGTTTGCCCAACGTATGACATTTTTGTTATTACGTTGGCTCTACGTTGTACCAACGTTGAATTTTACAAAAATCCAATGTTGGGCCAACGTTGTCTTCTACACAGAATGCTTATATTGGCCCTACGTACAACATAAAACATTGAAATTAAGTCCTTAACACACACAAAAAAACAGGAAACTTTTTAGATCCAATAAACTGCCGTTTATTAATCTATTTATTAATTTGAACTTGTCTTCACATGATCTTAACAGTTTTTTTCGCATGGATTGCTGTTTGTTCTTGAGTCTAGCTTTTCTGCAACCACATCGGTTTTTGGCAAACCTAAACCGATCTTTGATGGTTTCCACTTCTTTACTCGTTGACTGACTAGATAATCTGTTCCTACGAACAGTCTCTGTAAATAAATTTCAAATGTAGATATGAATAAAGATGAAGGATTTCAGGTTAAATGACAACTTCTTGAAGTTCTTGAATATACGTTTTAAACAGCATTCATAATTAATATCAACGCTATTAATACTAAAAACTTTCCCCACTTAAATACTTTAATCTTACTTGAAGTATAAAACAAAATCGTCTATAAAATAATAAATGTCAGAAGTAGAAATAATCTGCATAATACTTACATATTTTCTTCTCTATGGTCTTCTTAGTTCGATCAATGATGCGAAAATGACAACAAAAACAAATGAAATTGATTGATTCTTTCCTTGAAGTCAGATGGTAATTAATGTCATGGTAACCGTTACTCCCTGCTGTGGCAATACGCTGACCAAATACATGTAGATTTAAAACTAATTTTATAGCAGGTATCCAGTTACATACATCCTGTACTTCCACCTCTTAGTTACATAAGCAGATGACCATGTACTGATGTTTATTTGTACAGAAAGATGTAAACACATATGGGATTTATTTTCACCGGCCATGTTTTTATAGGCAAGAAAATCTTTGTTAAGAAATTATCTTATGATATTTTTTTTATAAAAGATCTATATAAAGTGGCATCAGTAGTAGTTCAGTTTATATGGCCTATAATTCTACGTGCAATTCTTTCAAATGACAGCTTTAAAGGTCAATGTGCTATGATAGCTTGATACTATATATTGAGGGATCATTGGCACCGGATATCTATTGCCCATGTTCCAACCCCGCACCAATATATATATATATATAAGTTTCTTGTACAAACTGTAGAAAGTAGCGCAATTACTGTGTAATCTTAAACATATTTAACATATGGTAATCTCTCTCTCTCTCTCTCTCTCTCTCTCTCTCTCTCTCTCTCTCTCTCTCTCTCTCTCTCAGTGAAGTCACAGTCATACGCTATCTAGCCCAATCAAGCTGCAATCGATGCACGATACATCTAATCAGCGAAGAACCACTTGAGATGTTGACTTAGTGTACGGTCACCTTCAAAGAACAGTTATGTTGACACAAGACGTATATATGAGCCGATAATAACGCAGGGGATCTCTCAAGTACTGTTCATACATTTATATTACAAACACGCACTAAGCTACGGCGACCTTGCAACAGCGTACAGTGTTGTCAAAGATTGAAGCAGCTAAGATGAAGCCATTGACCTTTTTATGCTGTAAAGACAATGCGCCATGTACTACACTATCAACCAAAATTAGACCAATTTTGGTAATACATGTATATGATATAAAATTACTTATTGTTTTGCGTCAAAATCGCAGAAAACGGAAATCTCCAAAAAAAAAAGTAACGTTTGGGTCTATGGGTCATTTATAAAAATGAAAATGGGAGGAACTACACAAAATGTTTTAAAATAAGCTTTATGCCATTCAGTAGCAGAATAAAATAGCTAACAACTGATGACTTTTTGTCCCATGAAAAATGAAAGAACCCTCACTTCTTTGGTAGCAGTTCAACAGGTCAAAAAATTTGTGACACTTTACCTAAAGCTGGTATGTTTCCACTTCAATAAACCATAAACAAAAAATTGCTGAAATCCGCGCAAAATATGTTGAATTATAGGTTTATTAGACATATCATGTTTTAATAGCCATAGACTATCGTGTTTCCACTTTTTGATTTACCGAGGGTTTTACCTTAAAGTGGAAACATGAATTATCATGTAATCCATGGAGTCCGTGCAAAGCAATACGTTATATCTGTACAACCTGTTTTTGGAAAATGGACCATATTGTTTTGGTTTCTGACAGAACCCGGATGTGCCACTTCACATTGGTAGAACTGCAGTATTTACCATCTACTGGCATTGACGCTATAAAATCGTTGAAAAAATAAGATGTTCATCATCTCATTCGGTGCCAACGGCCACCCCAGGGATTATACACCTACAAGAACGGGTGCGCGGGGAATTTAAATTCCATTAAAGAAAGGAAAGACAGGTGTCCTTTGTATAATGGTGTTATTGTACATAGTATACGTAATATAACCGTTCATTCATTCAATTGTATGTCCATAGTCGTCAACTTCTACATGTTATTCTATCGTCGAAAAAGCACGGGGAATTCCCATTTCATCACCATAAATATTTCATTGATAAAGTTGGTATTTAAAGTTAGATATTTTTAATTAATGATAGCGGTACCACCCGGAACATTTTCAGCTTTTTACAGAGATAAATGAGATAAACAAAAAAATGTTTTCAAACCCGACGTTAACCCTTTCAACCCTTAGTTTCTAGATACCGTAGTATGCTCTGTTCTATTGTTTAGATTGGTTCATTGTGGTCTACAGGGTTGGAAGGGTTAAAACCATGTATATACTGTCACAATGTCAAATATTGAAAAAAAAAATATATTTAGATATACTTCATGATTACAATTTAATGATATTTAATTTTGTTTTTCAATATTTGAAATATGTCACAGGAAAAACACTGTAAGTGTAAGTGCTTCTGAAATGTTTTATTTTATACATTTATACATTATATTAATCTTAACTTTGGGACTATCGGACCTCCGGACTATCGGACTTCGGACTATTGGACCCCCTTAAACCTTAGATCTATCAGACCTTCGAACTAATGACACGTTGGAATATTTAGACCTTAAGGGAGCTTTTGTATATTAGAATGCAGAAATTTCGGAAAATCGGACTATTGGACCTTCGGACTATCTGACTTTCGGGCTATAGGTGCTTCGGGATACTGGGCGGACACCATATGGGTGCCCAGAACAATAAATGGGGTATTCCAAATAATTGTAAGGTGGTGAATAGAGCAGAAATTCAATTTACCAATAGAATGTGCCAAATAAGATGGATTTATTTTTTTAAAAGAAAATGATTGTTTCAAAATGTAGCCGAGCATGCGCATTGTTTTGAGTACCCAATAAATATACACTGGCATATAAAAACAAGATTCACTCTTTGTCCATGTTGGTAAATTTTTGGTTTTTGTTCATTCATTTATTTAAGAGTAGCTTGAATGACCCGGGAATGGGTCGTTTTTCACAACTACGAGACAATATCAATTGACAAGTGCCTAGGTAAGACCACTGCATGCAATCACTTTTTATTGGATTGTAAGTTTTTAAAAGAAGTTGCAACTAAAATCAACTCATCAACCCCAGTTAGATTCTTCAAACTCAATGAAATGTATGGTCTATATGGCACGTCAAAATCACAATTATTAGTTAAACCTAGTTTTTTTACTCAGTAAAACCTAGGTTTACTCCAGTTAAAGCTAATTTTTCCCAGCAACTCGCATTAAGTGGAGAAAATCTAGGTTTAACTGAGAAAAACTCTGTTTAACTGCGCCAAAATCACAAAAAATAACTTTAACGCTTGTTTTTTTTCTCGACAAAAACTAGGTTTAACTGCGCCAAAAAAATTAAAAAGTATAATATTGATTTTGACACAGTTAATCCTAGTTTTTCTCAGTTCCAGTTAATGTGGGTTACAAGAAAAACTATAATTAACTGGAGAAAAACTAGGTTTAACTCGGAATCCACATTACCTGGAGAAAAACTATCTTTAACTGAGAAAAAATCGGTTTATCTCGAAAAAAAACTAGGATTAACTCATTGCTATGATGTTATTTTGATTTATCAGTTATTATAGATTTTTTCAGTTAAACCTCGTTTTTCTCCAGTTAAACCTAGATTTTCTCAATTAAACCCCGTTTTCTCCAGTTAAACCTAGATTTTCCCAGTAATCTACATTAACTTCAGAAAAATCAAGTTTAAATGAGAAAAACTAAGTTTAACTCCGCCAAAATCACAAAAATCAATTAAAAAATAGTTTTTCTCGAGAAAGAATTAGTCTGTCTGAGAAAACTAGTTTTAACTGCGCCACAATAATATTAATAAGTATGTATTTGATTTTGGCATGGTTTAACCTAGTTTTTCTCAGTTAAACCTTAGTATAGTTTTTCTTCAGTTAATGTTGGTTACGAGAAAAACTAGGATTAACTGTAGAAAAACTAGTTTTAATACGTAACCCAGATTAACTGGAGAAAAACTTAACTGAAAAAAATAGCTTTAACTGGAGAAAAACTAGGAATTATTTGTATCGTCTGCAAACTTTTGGATTTACCAAAACATGGAAGGAGAAGTGTTTGATATCTCGTAAAATAACCACTTTTAAAGACATCAGGTTAAAATTGTATAGATACAGCGATTTTGTTTAATATTGAACGAAATATTGAAATGTTTTATGTCTTTACGAGGAAGGATCTGAAGTTGTCCTGCCTGTGTGGACTTGATATAAAATATCAGACGCCGATCGTGTAACATGAAATCCTGGACTCCCTCATCAATGTATTAGTCTCTCAATTTAATGCAATATTTAGCCGGGATAAAAACAAGTCGCAATGTGATTATTAACTCTCTGGGCTTTTAGAATTGAACATTTCTGGGAAGCATACCCTGGACCACGGGGAAACGGGGATTTTGTGTCTGGAAGCTATACAATACCTCATCGGGCTTCCGCATTAATCTATCAACGAAATATTTTCAATGATAAAGAGGTCATAATTCAATGTCAGGAGGGTATTAGGTCGACATTCTGCCCCAATTTCCATCAGTGTTTTTGCTGATCCAATCTTCTTTTGAGAAGGATAATCAATCTGATTATTTAGCGGATTGCTAGGCATATTTTGCGTCCGGGCGCAGAAAAGTGCATCTACGGGATTCCAAATTAAAAAAAAATATATCTCAAAGATATATAATACCCGACCCCCTAATGAAATATTGACCCAAAATTAATCCAACACTTAGAAATGTGTGCAGTGTCAAGTTAGAGCTTGGCCGAATTTTCGGGGCAGAAAGTTCGGCCTAAGTTAGAGCGTGTCCCCTAGACTAAATTTTATAAGCTAATTATATATCTATATAAATTAATATCTATATAAAAATTTTCGCACCTAATATATATATAATATTTTTAAGGGACATTAGCTGTGTTTACCAAAACAAATATTTCGATTTTTTTCTTCTTTTACTACTAGTCATTGATGTACAATAACAAATACGAGCTGTACACAGGAATACAAAGAATTATATTTTTCTATCTTTTTTGTGAACATTAGGTCAGGTCCAGCGTGGTATTGATTTACAAATAGTAAGGTTGAGTTTATCTATTGCAATTCAAAAAGAGCCAAACCTCAAGAAATTTTCACAAATAAACATAAATTAATTATAGGAATTTAAGATATTTTTTACTATGTATATTTCTGTTTTGTTATTGTATATCAATCCCAGTAGTAAAAAGGGAAAACAATTTTTAAAAAGAAAACAGCTAATGCCCGTTTAAATTTGCACCCCGTCCAACTTTAATCATTACCCTATCATTACCCTATAAAGAGATTTGCATTGCGTAACAGTTTTAAAAAGCATAATTTTATGCCATCAGTTCAAACCCACCCCTTTTAACATTTTCTAGATCCGCCACTGTTCTGTGTGTTTATTGTATAATCAAAATGCAAATGGAAACATCTTTTTACACGGAAAAACATTTTCTTAAAACAAAGTTTTGCCCCCTCCCACTTTTGATTCGCTTCCTACGCCACTGCGGGAGGTAAGATATTTTAGAAGTGGAAATATAAGCTGGGAGATGTTTTATTCGTAACCGCTTATAAACTGAAATGTTTCCTTCTTACCTATCGTTAACGGCTGTTTATTTTAACGATGAAGAACATTAAGATAATCATTGTTATAATGTTAACAAAAATGATATAAATGCAGTCTTCAGGAATTTTCCAATAAAGGAAACAACGGGGTATAGGATTTTAAATTTGAACTTGTTAAAATTATAATTATTTATATTTGAAATATTAGTTGAGAGAGAGAGAGAGAGAGAGAGAGAGAGAGAGAGAGAGAGAGAGAGAGAGAGAGAGAGAGAGAGAGAGAGAGAGAGAGAGAGAGAGTAAAAAGTAATTTACCTGTCGGCGCACGCTATTTCCAGTATTTTATCTCATGAATGAAAAAGAACCTCGGACGAAGTCTGGATTCTAAATTATAACTTACCGTTGGGTATTTATACTTATATAAATATATACATTACATGTATAAGCCAATCACATCTATCCTTGTTTCTCAAACTTTCCAGGTAGATGTTGTTTGTTTATCGCATTTGTCAGATTCGTGTAAAATCTATTAAGTCTGTTAATTTTTACCATACTACTGCCAAGTTAACTTGAGGACACACACACACACACACACACACACACACACACACACACGTTACAACATACGTACATGCGTGCATGCATGCATGCACACATACATAGGCCTACATTCATTCATCCATCTATACATGTACATATCAGTGGCGTAGGAAGCAAATCAAAAGGGGTGGGGGACATTTTTTTTTTTTTTGAAAGTGGTTATGTGCCTTTTGATTATTCAGTTAATACATACAACAGTGGTGGATGTAGAAAAATATTAAAAGGTGGGTGTTTTTAAGCTGATGACTTAAAATTATACCCTAATGTGATGCAATGCATACATCATGAAAAGCAGACTGATGATTCAAAGTTGGAGTAGTGTAAATATAAAATTTATTCGCCGAGCGGAGCGAAGCCCCAAAATTTTGGGGGAATTTGTTTTTAATTTGGTGACATTAAATTATACCTATTTGTGATGCAATGCAAACATCATCAAAAGCAGACTGAGAATTCAATGTTGGAGTAAATTTATTGGCAGAGCGGAGTGAGGCGCGAAATATTGGGGGAAATTTGTTTTTAATTCGGTGACAAGTTTTGGGAAATTTGTTTTTAATTTGGTGACATAAAATTATACCTATTTATGATGCAATGCATATATCATCAAAAGCAGACTGAGAAGTCAAAGTTGGAGTAGGTGTAAATTTAAAATTTATTCGGAAATTTTAGGAAATTTGTTTTTAATTTTCCGAGTTTTTATAGAAAACTAAGGGTTTCCCAACTATTTTATAAACTTTAGGTACACGGTCTCCCTGGTTACTTCACATAATTTTAATTGTTGGATTAATTGTCAGGCATTATTCATTAGGGGTCGTGTTTTATGCATCTAATAAAAACCATATTTTTTTTCTCATTTGGGAGCCTGTACAAGCGAGAGAAACCGATTACAATGTACTCACGAAGAGATCACCAGCCTTCCACAAGTAAAGTGGGAAACTTTCTCACAAAAATACGCTTAGGTTCCAGCGGGCTCGAACTTGCGCTGACAGGAAGTGAGAGACTTCATGTTTTAAAGCACGATGCTCTGACCACTCAGCCCCTACATGCTGAGAAAACCGTCAAATGAAAATATCTTTACCGATATGTAGGACAAACACAACACATAATACAAAGTCAGTAGTCCAAGTGCATAAAATCCAAGATATACAGACAAAGCCCTAGGATTTTGAGGAAAGAACGAGTATATATTATAATTGTTTTCGCCGAGCGTAGCGAGGTGCAAAAATTTTGGTAAGCCTAATTTAAAAGCTCTGGGAAGCCTTTTTCTTGATTCCAGACGTGATGTTAATAGAAAATAAAATTTGTATGTGAAAAAGTCCCCCGGTTCCTACGCCTATGCATATATATATATATATATATATATATATATATACATGTATATATATATATATATATATATATATATATATACATACATCATGCACTCATCTTATATTTCGAAATTCATGGAGCTGGGAGTAGGGGATGGATTCTTGGGGTGGGGCCAATACAGCCATGCAGTCATGATATACTTAATTTTAGAATTTTTTTTTTCTTGTCACACGTCAAATAATTTTCCAAACTGAAGAAATTGAGCCTAATTTCAAAGCCACTGGTTGAAAGAGTATAGGTATTTTCCCTTACCTCCAAAAAATATAAAATGTACATTTTTTTTAAAAATCCCCGGAACCTGAGACGGACCGGTTCTAACCACACTTGGACATTAACTTCTGTACAGGAATGGGACATCAAAATTGCACATGGCACAGTCCCCTTTTCTGTAGAGCCTTTTTTTTGCTCTATTTTTTTTTTATATGTTCAGACTCCATGTCTGGGCTGTTATGGCGTGGTAAAATACTGACAATGGCAGTAAGTTTAAATACTACCATTTTGCTGTATAACCACAATTATACCTCTGAATAACGGTCAACGTATGTTTAGACACGCGCATTTGAGTTAAAGGTTACTAACACCTCTAACAGAGGACCAAAATGTCTTACTATTTTCTAAAAAGATTTTTTTTTTATAGGCAATATGCACTCGATCTACAGACAAATGATGCAAAATTCAAGGTCATCGGATAAAAGGTCAAAAATTCAACATCACTTCAAAAGACTTGACAAAATGTCAATTTTTCGACTAACTGCCTTTGTGTATGGGGGTCTTTTATAGTACGTTGTGGGTCTCTTTACGTTTTTCTCTTTGTATGTCTTCGTAGCGAGCGTGATTTCATACAATGCAATGGGTGTTGTTTTTGTATATAGAAACATTTTCTAACTACAAAATAGTAATTGATATTTCACGGATTTTTATGAGAGAAGACTATCTGAAAGTCATACGATATTGATCAAAATAGTTAACGAGATTCATGTTGTATAGAATTTTCATATATCACATTACGGGCATGGGTGAGACCGTATACTTTAGTGCAATTAGTTCAGTGTTTTTATCACAATGCGCCTTTTAATAAACCAACCATGGCTATGAAAAATTTGTTGTGGAATTCGTTTTGTGCAAGGAAGATCATTACATATCTCTGGTAAAAAGAGTTTAAATACTTGTCACTCATACCTCTTTGTCTTGCCTAAGACAAAGACCGTGCCCGATCTCCCATGGGTTGGTGAGTTGGGGACAGAGAAATCCCAACCTGAGTGGTAAGAATCGTGTTGACAAGTCCTATCTGAGATTACCGAGAAGACTGGACCCCAGACTTTTTCTAAATGAATTAAAATTTCCCTATCCACTAAACAACACACCGGTGTGTTATTATTTTACTGCATAATTCAGAAGACAGCTTAAAGTAAAGGAGTCACATCTTTCTTTTAATTCTAAATTTCGACCTGAGGCATCCAACTTTACGAAAAATTGCCCCCAACGTCATAGCGCATGTTAGCTGTCTATTTCCAAAATATGGCATCTCTCACCGCTCCCGTTTTCTGATATGTCGTCTGCATATCAGGAAATGGAAGCGCTTAGAGATCGGTTTTTAATTAGATTGTTCAACTCTGTCGAGATACCCGGATGTTATGTTGGGATTTCCTTTGGTTTACTCTGCACCCGATTTTGATATTGATACTCATTCCTTTGAACACGGTGCAAATTTTCGATATAATTTTCGTAGTGGTAAGCAGCACCGATGAAATTAATTAACAGTAAGTCGTATAAAGCTATCAGTTTAGGAAGAATATAACCTAGATTTACCGCGAGCACAGCTTTTCAGAAGTTCAAACATCTGGGGTTGTAGGGCATATTGGCAGAGCTGAACTCAGGAAATTCCAACATCCGGGTATCTCGACCGAGTTCTGAAATATCATTTTCCGTTTTCCTTACGGTCCACGGTTCAATCTCGTCTTTCAGTCTGCGCAGATTCGAGCAATGCTGGGATCTAAGCTGAGGAAGTTTGCCATTTACATGCGGAATGGCGGTGGTCTCTTCCCGGGTACGATGTAATTTTATTCTCTCCTCCACTGATAAAAACTGGCCGCCACCAATAAGAAACTGTTTACTCTGTCGTACAACACTAAAATATCGGCCTAATCTCTTACACAGAGTTGTCGGTCCTTGCACTCTCGATCGATATCTCTGTCAGTCTCAAAACACGTGGTCATGTAACCCACAGAATGAATATAAAAACCAAATTACTCAGCGTAAGAATTATTTTCACAGAAATGTAGTCTTTCTATTTATATCCATTTTTAAAAACAATTTCGCCTAAAATCGTATATTTAATCTGTGTCAGCACTAAAAATTTAGGCAAGAAAGGAAAAAAAGCTCATTAAGATGAAAGTCTGAGATATGTTTATATTTTCCCAGAATCTTACAAAAATCCAGACGTTGACAGAGAGTGTTCAGGAAGGCAAGGAACGACAACTCTGTATAAAAGATTGTCTAAATTTCACGGGCAAGTTTTGGAGCATTAGATGTTTCTCATCTATAACCGCCGCGATATACTCTGCTGTTTATGTATAGGGATATAAAACAACAAACTAACAACAAGCGTGTTGATTATAAATCTGCAGAGAAAATGACAGATATCTAAAGGGGCATAATTTAGCTGTTTTTAATTTTAATTTTTTTTTAAATGTCTTTCCTATTTAAGTATAATGAATGATATACAATAATAATAAGAGATATACATAGGTATAAAAGTTCTTAAATTCCTACATATTTTGTGGAAATTGCCTGAGAAATCCAGAATTTCACTCCTTTAATTGCAATTGATTTAATCAACCCTACTATTTGTATATGAACAACAAACTAGATCTGACCTTATTTTCAAAAAATTCATAGTAATGTAATATATTTTATGTCTGTGTATGGCTGTTATTTGGAATTGAATATCAAGTACAGATAGTGAACAGAGAAAAAAAAGTTTCAAACTTTTATATACACAACTAATGCCCCTTTAAGTTTACCTTCAATATCGCATTGTAGATATATCGTGCTCTATTTACATAATTTATAACACTATAGATAACAACAGAAGTAATATTTCAAATATTTGATTGAGACAGCTGAAAGTTAGCATATCCAATCTGATTTATGCCGATGGGTCTGTAGGTATCCAAACATTTACAACACTGTTATTTATAGTTCCTATAAACAAATTGTTGTACTGACACATTTCATCAATGTCTAGGGACTTGACAATGATAGTCGCCCTGGAAAATGTAAACAAAGAACTTATATCTATAAATATCACAAAATTGTGTCGCAAGAGAGAAGGGGGACATGTATGCAACTATACTAACAAACCAAACCATCTCTCTCTCTCTCTCTCTCTCTCTCTCTCTCTCTCTCTCTCTCTCTCTCTCTCTCTCTCTCTCTCTCTCTCTCTCTCTCTCTCTCTCTCTCTCTCTCTCTCTCTCTCTCAACGCAGTAACAGTCAAACGCTTTCTAATTAGTCTTTGAACCACCAATAACCCCTGTTTCACCCAGGGGAATTTGAAGGTTATGTTTTTTTTTCTAAAAGCTTATAAACATGCTACAAAATGAGACATATTAGCAATCTGGCCATTTGCGCGTTTAGAAGTTTGGGGTTCAAAATCATAGAAAATTAACAAAAATATCTGAAAATTGGAAAACCTTAATTAATCCTTTGTTAAAGGTTTCTTTTGCAACAAATTTGATAGTTGTAATTCAATCCTCAAGTTATGGCATCAGTTTGCAATGAAATTAATGGTTGTATGACAAGCATCCTAAGGGGAAGAAGGGTACCCTGGGGTATACAAATGACTTATTACCAAATGGTCCTTACTTTTGCATACTTAATCATAATGAATGCGTGAATCAATGGAATGAATAATCTAGCACATTTGTGGGTATATAAGGGATAGTTATATATGCAACAGTTATGCCACTTTCCAGAAATTTGATTCTTTTCATCAACTATCATATTCATTACAAAAATATTTACAAAACTCATGAGTTGGTGAATCAAGAGGATAAAAGATTGAAAGCTGTGACCCCCAAAATACCAAATTTTTATAACACTTACATTTTAAATTCGGTCACTGTAAAAAATTTAGTCATCAAATTTTTTTTACTTTTTCTGTAAATGATCAATTCAGAATGGTTAACAATTATTTAGAGTCAATAAAACAAATTGTGGGTATATAGCGAAGATATAACACCTTGAAGTATGCCGAAATTGAGTATTTTAATAAGAAATCCTTTAAGAGAAGAATGTACCACCATTTAACCTTGAGTGTGACCTTGAACATGACCTTGACCTTGACTGGCCGATGCACCGCTTCACAATGAACCTTTCCTGTAAGTTTCACAAAAGTATCATATACAATAAGAAAATAATGATAATTTATGTCAAAATGTGAATGTACCCAGAGAAACAGACAAAGGGGCAAAATATTCCAGACAATGTGAAGCTGTGTTTCATAGCGGACACAAAAACATATGACTGTTAAATTATTTTTTTCACAAAGAACAACGTAATTTACTTCTTGAATTCACCATTCAGTTTATGTCTTTTGTGGACAATTTTGTGTCGTCTGTCAACTTTGTTTACATTGCCAACATCAGTTATAGGTTATATTACTTATATTGACATTCTGGTCACGTGACCAGGTGCCATTTGCGCGTTTAGAAGTTTGGGGTTCAAAATCATAGAAAATTAACAAAAATCTCTGAAAATTGGAAAACCTTAATTAATCCTTTGTTAAAGGTTTCTTTTGCAACAAATTTGATAGTTGTAATTCAATCCTCAAGTTAAATGATAAGTAATGACCCATTAAGTAATCACTATGTACCAAATTTGATGTTCTTTTTTTTTGGGGGGGGGGGGTAAAACACCAATTTCTGAAATAGAAATGTATGAAACACATTATTAGACTTTAGGCAACAAAAACCTCAGTGTTTATCAAAGTGGATTTTGGAAAGTATGCTTATCTAAAAACTTATCAGAAATGCTTAAAAGTGAGCCATTTTAGCAATCTAGACTTTATGCCAATTTAAAAAGAGGCTTTATATAAAACTTACTAAAATAACTGGAAACTGGAAAATCTCAATTGGTCCATCAATTACTGCCACTTTTTGCAATGAGTTTAATGATTGTATGACATATATCTAAAATGAGATGTATTGACCCTTTAAACAATCATTCATAAGACGAGCATGCTCTTACATAACGTATAAGTTTGTAAAATGAAAACGCCATAGGCAGGAGAAGATGGAATACTACTAATATTCAGAAACGGAAAGTTCATGATACGGAAATTCAAATCGTCATGTTTGTCATGAAGGCAGTTCCTAATCGACCGAGTGAAACAGGATATGAAACAGATGTGAAGCTATCTGTCGTTTCAAACATCTCAAGCTCAACAGGATACTCCTGGCCGGAGTAATTCGGAATTATTTATAGAAAAGATGTCGATGTACCAGTAAGTAAAACTGAACCGAGATGATAACTGTTTATTTCCTGTGGAGATCAGAGACTGTATAAATCCCGTTTCATATGTATACTTTAGATATTCCAAACTGTTAAAGCCTGCACTATTTTTCGTTCTAAAAAAACTTAGCATAAAACCTACATTAAATTTCAGTTCTACTAACTTATCATAAAGTCTACAGTACGATCTATGGCCAGTTCTACTGAACTTATCATAAAGTCAACATTATATTCCAGTTCTACTGAACTTATCATAAAGTCAACATTATATTCCAGTTCTACTGAACTTATCATAAAGTCAACATTATATACCAATTCTACTGAACTTATCATAAAGTCAACATTATATTCCAGTTCTACTGAACTTATCATAAAGTCAACATTATATTCCAGTTCTACTGAACTTATCATAAAGTCAACATTATATTCCAGTTCTACTGAACTTATCATAAAGTCAACATTATATACCAATTCTACTGAACTTATCATAAAGCCTACATTATATTTCAACTCAACATAACTTATCATAAAACCTACGTTATATTCCAGTTCTACATAATATACTATTAAAACTATGTTATATTTCAATTCTACCATAGGTTTTGCGTATAGTTGTATGGTTCTACAAAACGTATCATAAAGTTGACCTGATAGTCCATAAAGCCTACATTATACTTCAACTCAACATAACTTACTATAAAGCCTATGTATATTTCAACTCTACATAACTTTTCAGAAAGTCAACATTATTTTCCAGTTTTACTCAACTTATCATAAAGTCAACATTATATGCCAATTCTACTGAACTTATCATAAAGTCAACATTATATTCCAGTTCTACTGAACTTATCATAAAGTCAACATTATATTCCAGTTCTACTGAACTTATCATAAAGTCAACATTATATACTAATTCTACTGAACTTATCATAAAGCCTTCATCATATATAGTTCAGGATTTCATTTTCATTCAAATATATTAACAATCATACACTACAAATACAGTCATACATAACGATACATTTATACACAACTCCACTCAATATTTACACAATTAACTACATTATTACAATTGATCTAATTTGATGACTTTTTAAAACTTTCATTAACTTAAAATCAGCATTTTTTTTTTGGTTGAAAGCATCTACTTTGTTCTGAGATAAAGCGATATATTTTACAATTTTTATTATGTATTTTATCCTTCTAGTACCTGACAAAAATTGAAACAACTTTTATCACACTATCATTTGCTACGCACGTTGAATATTTATTGTTCTGCCTGACACGATGTAATAGACACGTTATTCAAAACCAATTGATAAATGTTTTTTAAAATACATTTCTAGTCACGTTTCGTTACCCTTCGATTGTTTGTTTATTGTTGTTTAACGTTCCACTCAAAAATCTTTCACTCATATGAAGACGGCACCAAATGCCGATGAGAGGCTTCAGATTTTGGCATAATTATGCTCGGCATTTACGGCCGTTGAGCAGTGAGGGTTCTTTAACGTGCCGACAACTACTGTGACACGGGACCAATCTTTTACTGTCTCATCCAACCTGCTGCCGACTGTACTCGAACTCACGAACTCACGATCAAGAGCCAAGCGCGCTAACGATTCCGAGTTGTAGGGTCTACATGTCTTCGACTAGTGAGCATTGCGCTGTGTCATCCATACAAAGTTATTTAACTGTATTTTTAGAACAATATATTTTGGTTAATCCAGTAAATACGTCATGTAATAAACTTGATAAATGGAAATGGATGATTCTTCCGCTATTTAAGAGCAGGCTAGATCTAGATCGAACTTAGAATACTGCGTGAGAGAGACGCATACATCCGGTAGTTCCATTTATTGCTGTCAGAACAGAGATGCAACCGAGATATCTTTTTCGTAAAATATCACTTTTCTATGGTAAAAACAAATGTGATTTAGCAATCAAGAGCACCAAACACTTTCCTTTGATAAGACCTTAAAGTAATCGGATTTACAACGATTACATAAATAATGAATATCAGTATTCCCTCAAGATGAAAGGCATCTAGTCTTTCAGTAACAGAACATATTCATTATAATATTGTTTGTTTTAGTCTGGGTAAGATGCATTTTAATAATTAAATGGAAGAAATATATTCATTCAATTGACATTATGTAGAACTATATACTTTGTAATCGCTAGTTTTGTTAAATGTGTATATATATATATATATATATATATATATATATATATATATATATATATATATATATATATATATATATATATATATATATATATATATATATATATATATATATATTATATATTATAGTACGGTCTACGGTCACACGCCTTTCAAACGTTAAAATTTAAATGAATTGCAATTGTTGTGCACTGTGTTGATGGCAATATATTTGATTTTTAATGTGCGATAAAATAAGATGCACGAAATCTTATTTTCGGGGAATGATCACATATATTTAACACATATTTATAATATGTAGTTCTCACAGACATTAACGCGTGGATGGCGAGGCGCATTATTAACACGATAAATAAAACGGCAAATTGTTTAAATCTAGAACCGACTTGCTTCAGTACTAATTAGCTACTTTTTGTCGCGAAATCTCCCTAATTATCGACGTTTCGCCTCGCCAAGCGAAAGTAGCTAATTACCGAGTTTTTGCGGCGAAAAGTAGCTAATTAGCAAATTTTCGAGGCGAAAAGTCGCTTATTAGCGCCTTTTAACCTCTTATCTTTTTATCCGGTTGTTTATTTGTAAACAAATGTACAAACTAGATACCAAAGTATTAATCGTTAGGAAATGCAAGAGATTGTGTACAAATCTGGTGAGCATACTAGGACAAACACGGAACTCTGAAATGCCAGATGTGGGATCAAATGCCATGGAGGAATAAGTATCTCCCGTGAGTCCAGTCTTATTCAAATGAAATACTGTAAATCCGGTTTTATTCGCGAGAACTTTATTTAAGCGTAATTTCGCGAGAGCTCTCGCTCGGGAAAATAAAATCATCGCGTAATGAAGTATAATAATGGTTTGACGAAATGGGGATTCAAAATTGCGAATATATCATCTCACGAATAAATTTAGAACTTGTGTATCGCAAAAATAAAATCCCGCTAAAAAACAGGATTTACAGTAAGTGAGGGATGAATATTTGGCACAATTGATAAAGACGATTCACCAACCGCTATCGAACAGGCAATTCAACATTTCACTGTACACTTATTACAAACAAGGTAATTATACCGACCGTAAAATGTTGACACAATTTCTGACACAACTAATCAATAATTAACTTACCACTGTATATGAAATATTCATATACTGAACGAGCCCTGGTATATTGGATCAGTTGTGAGTTATAAACACCTCGTGCAGTCACCACATATATTACCACTGAAGTGTGGAAAATGGCAATAGAAAAGCCGAAATCATCACGTTTGTCATATTGCCTGGTTTGTTAATTTCCCGTCTGTGTCTATAGTCAGTAAAATGTCCAAGTACGAAGCGTTTGTGTTTGATTATGTATTGTGTTTAATTTTTAGTCAATTGGAATATATCGTATTGACATTTGTATGAAAGTTGTCATTATTGATTGATAAAACGTCATCGGTATAATTTTAATGTCAAATTAAAGGTCACGTTAGCTTTTTCTTCTTATTATTCAGAATATTTTGAATGGAGTCTGCTTCATATGGATAAAGAAACAGGTCGGCTAATATGGGCGCACAACTGATCCCCTGGGAATGCCGATTGTTTGCTGTAAGCAAATATATATTCATAAAACCCAGTATGTTTCTTATATCAACTTCAGTATATTTTGTGTTGAAGCAGAGGAGTGTTGAACGAAATAAGTACCATTATAACCAATGAATAGAACTTAATTGAATTTTGCGTGTGCAAAAACAGTTGTTGATGATGCCAAAAGTCACTCATCAAATTCATAATGCAGAATGGGACCAAATTCATGTACCACGTAATACCCGATAACGTTTGTGCGGGACTATTGTTTCTATTAGTTATGGAATGACACTAGAGGACGATATCAAGCGCTAACATCATTTTAGCAGGAAAATTACGTAGACTAACGTTCCATCACCATTGGAGATACTATTTCCGCACGTTCTCGGTTATCACGTGGTACATGAATCAGTCCCATTGTTGTATAAAGAATAGAAATGTCACATGTTTTGAGACTATGGATTTTATAAATTTGATTTGTCTTAAAACTAATTGGAAGCTTTTATTATATACATCAGGTTCACACTGTCAGTGTAATTATGATGCTATGCTTTATTACCTAAAATTTAAACTCATCCTGGTAAAGAAAGGGTTCACAAGACTCCACTCCACCAGGTTATATAGTGTTTACTAAATGTCTGTTTGTATGGTGTTTTATGAAGTTAAGGTATCAATTGTAACTGTGATAGCTCAAAATCGGTATCGGTTGAAGGCACATCAAAATAGAGCTACGTGATGTATTTCATTGAAAACATAACCAGTTCTTCTAACAGACAATTATACAATTTCAGTTTGTAGGTTCACAGTGCATATTGGTCATGTAACATAACCAGCAGACAATCAGTTTTAGGTCACTGAACGCAAAATGATATATCGTTTTAATTGTTCCCTAGAGTTTTCTTATTCGAGATCTCATCTCATTTTCCAACCATTCAGACAAAGTGTCTGGTTCCTAGTCGTCATCTCTGACAGAATTCATGCATGGAAT
The DNA here is from genome assembly GCA_030159075.1 of Atrina japonica. Taxonomy (NCBI): domain Eukaryota; kingdom Metazoa; phylum Mollusca; class Bivalvia; order Pterioida; family Pinnidae; genus Atrina; species Atrina japonica. The sequence goes on along the minus strand of BROG01001041.1, from coordinate 109,389 downwards.
TCCTTAAAGTATATTGAACCTCTTAGATTAAGAGTTTTAGGTTTTCATTTTCAGCAATAGAAACATCATCGGTAATGATATGCCCGTCAGGATTGTATATAAAGGAGAACGAAGCTTATAAACATGTGACGGTGTTATGAAGAAAATGGTTTCCCTCTATACACTGCAAAACCTGTTTGTAATTAAATAGTTTGGATACAATACAGTTTAACTGTGTAAAATGCAAGGCGTGGCCTTCAGTTTGGCGACATACAGGCTGACCCTTATAGTGATTTGGAACATGTTTAAAGCCTAAACATATTAATTTGCAAATTTAAGTTTTAGAAAATGAAGCGATTTTTCAGAACATTAATCGTCTATAAGACGTTCATGTTTGAACAGGATTTGATTGGCAATGTCCATTAAAATTTAAATAGTGCAGTGTGTTTTCTGGAATTAATAAATCATTGTAGAGGTTTATTATTGCTTCCTTTAAAAGTTCATAAAGAAGTTTCAGAGGAATGGAATAAAGCCTTTTGTGAATGTGATGAAGACACAATATTTTGTAAGTCGACCTGGCTCAGTCGGTAGCGCGCTCGACTCTTGATCGTGAGGTCATGAGTTCGAGACCAGTCGGTGGCTTGTTGGTTTCTTGTCTTTCGGATGAGACAGTAAAATCCGAGGTCCCGTGTCACAGTAGGTTTCGGCACGTTAAAGAACCCTCACTACTCAATGGCCGTAAGTGCCAAATAGGCCAAGATTTTAAGCCCATCACCGGCATTTGGCGACGCCTCCATATGAGTGAAAGATTCTTGAGTGGGATGTTAAACAACAATAAACAAACAAACAAACCCAATATTTTGTTAACGTAAGGTAATAGTGACATCATGTATATTAGGTCTATTACCATATGAATGATGTCCTTGATTTCGATTACGTCTTCCGTTAGTATTAGGGAGTCACATCATATTGACATTGTTACACTCTGGACTTGATGCACTACACTCTGAAAATTTTCATTACATCTATAATGGTATGCAGTGCCACTCTCTTTAATCCAGTAATTTCACGTTGTCTATGAAAGGGTACTCAAGATAGGATGTGTTAGTCCGTTGGAACATTATTTCAATTATACTCACCCTCACGGACAAAATGAATAAGCCACTCGGGTTCAAGTGTCTGTAGATTATTTGAATACCGCCCACTATTTTTGATTTCGAAGCGATGACCAGACAATATTTTGTTCAGTGGTCCGTCACGCTCACAAACATAAAATAACCCACAAAATGTATACGTGATTCCGTAAACAATGTAAGAAGATGTACAGCATCAGTCAATCTTGTCAACATTTGACAAAAACGGACATCTAAAAATTAAAGAAGTGGAATTAGGTGTCATACAGGAGTAAGCATACCCTGTCGGCCGGTCAAACCTGCCGCCGCGAGTACACAGTACAGAGTGAAATACAAATTAAGCCTCGTCACAATAGGTTAAATCGATACACCAACCACTATCGAACAAGTTATTCAACATTTCACTCAGTGAACACTGTAAATGCCAACTAGGTCACTCAAGATCCATTCATATGACGACTGTGTCAAACTCCTGTATGATCTACACGAGCTCTAGGAATGGGGGGTGCAATGCCTGAAGCAGTTTCATCCCGAGAAGTGTGTATTGATTACCATCGCAGAAGTCCCACTAAGTTTGGCTACTTCAATAATTGCAATCACCTATAGCGACATCAATAAATCTCCATTTTGGAATATGTGAGCCACCAAAAGAAATAACCAGACATTCACCTTCCTCAAACAGAACACCGGCTTGTATAGCCAGGACTCCAAAGAGCAGACCTTCAAAACATTTGCCCCACCCTGGATTATACCTCCTCCATCTGGGATCCACCAACAGCATGTAAAATAAAGATGGCAAAATATTTAGCTACAATCTTTTTTGTTAATGTTACCCTTGATTTACTTTTACAATACGGATTAAATAAATCATACATGAAACTGGTCCGCGTCATTTAAGCATCCTTTGGAGAAGTAAGTATCCTCTGTTGGAGAAGTGACCCCACCGTGAATCAACAGTTAAATAATACTTTGCTTCACACACAGAACGTCACGATATAATGATCATTGTATATTGCTTATTTGATTCTTAAATGTGTGATATTGACTAATTGATTACATGTATATGGAAATACATACTTTCTTTGTGATGTAATATTATTAACGGTTAATAATAACAGAACTACCAATGTGTAAGTTTCTACAATATAAAGACTTTGTATTACATATGTAGCTATATTACTTATAATCAGCATTCAAGAAAAAATATGCACCATTCCTGTACCTCTGTTGTGCCGGAACTGTATCCTTTGAAATTTTCGTGGCCATCTAAATTTCGTCATTTTCGCACTAAGATGAGAGGACGAATTTAAAATCAAGGCAAATTATTCAGCTAATTAACTAAAGCACGGAAATGCTTGCCATTAATGAGATTTAAAATTTTTTTTGGATTTTTTTTTTGGTGATTTCTTTTTATTTTTTTTTAATTTAATTAATAAAAATTTTTTTTATTTTTTAAAATAAAAATATTTAAAAAATTAATTTTTTTTTGGTGATTTCGGGCGAATTTAGGACAATGTGAATATTTTTTCTGTCGTAAAAGGGTGAAAATAAATCGGGACGAAAATTTCAAAATAAAATGTTTATTTGATTTCGCACTTCTACTCTTGCAAAAAAAGTTGTCTATACATTATTCGTAAGTAATTTCATTTTCAACTTACATGCCTTTTAGGCATACATAAAACTAGCTTAATATGAATATTCATGAGCTGGAAACAAATCATTTACATACATTCATGAGCTGGAAACAATTCATTTTCAATTTAAATTTCTTAATACTAGAACTCCAGTTGACGATGCATTTTGTTTATATGCACATATTTTACATCAATTAAAATTACATATTACCTAGCAGTGACGTCAATGCGCAGAGAGAGAGAGAGAGAGAGAGAGAGAGAGAGAGAGAGAGAGAGAGAGAGAGAGAGAGAGAGAGAGTGAGAGAGAGAGAGAGAAAATTACATGTGTATCTAATCTTGCTGGCTTGTACAAAGTATTTGGTCAGATATCCAAAGCTGCATCTTGCATTTGCATACCAGGCGCTCAACCAATCATGATCAATTTTGTACGGTCATCAAAATGATTGTGACACCAATTATTCTGCGCGAATAGTATAACAGTATGATGATATTTCGTTAAAGTCTACTTATCGGTAATATACTGTCAACAAGTAAATATCTAACTGACTTTCACCTCGTTTTATTTACGGTAATTATCTAAGAGGTCTAATTTACTAAAAAGGCCCACAAACGTCCCTAATTTCCGTGTTGTATCAAATATGTTAAGTCTCATCCCCGTATACGTAGATTTAGGATACAATTTTGGTAAAAAAAAAAAAGAACAATGCATTGATTATGTACAGTTCATAGAATATTCCCTGATATTATTATATTATTCAAAAGATATGAAGATATGTGAAAAAAGCAAATATAGACCTATAGCAATAGAGCCGGCCTGGCTCAGTCGGTAGCGCGCTCGACTCTGGATCGTGAGGTCGTGAGTTCGAGTCCCGCCGGCGACAGGTTTGGTTTCCTGTCTTTCGGATGAGACAGTAAAAACTGGAGGTCCCGTGTCACAGTAGGTGTCGGCACGTTAAAGAACCCTCACTGCTCAATGGCCGTAAGTGCCGAGCATAGGCCAAAATTTGAAGCCCTTCACCGGCATTTGGTGACGTCTCCATATAAGTGAAATATTCTTGAGTGGGACGTTAAACAACAATAAACAAACAAACCTATAACAATAAAATATCTAATTTACAAAGCACACTTTACAGTCACAATTCACCACCTCTTCATTCCGTTATGACTTAATATAAATACGGCATGTCAAGATAAAAATATCAAAAACATCAAACAAAGTTCTCCAAGGCTCCTTATCACAAAACAATTTTTGGCTTAAGAAAGTCTGTTTGACTTTTTAAAATTTTATGGTGACCAAACACTGAAATATTAAAGAATTTACGAGATTGAATTCCATAGATATTACTTACTATAACATTTGAAATGGAAATTGTACTAAATAAACATTTACTTAAGATTTCATTTGTAACTCATGTCAACCCCAGCGTCTTGATTACTGTATTTACGTTTGATCTGCGGAATTTTAAACAGATTCAAAAGTTAAGAAAACGATGTAAAATGACAATAAAATGGGTATCAAATTTTGTCATGTGGTCAGTAAAAAATAAACTGACCATAAAATGTCATTGATTTTGTCATGTGGTCTGTAAAAAGTAATTTAAAATTGACCAACGAACGTCATCAAAAAGGAAATTGACCGTAAATCGTCATCAATTTTGTTATGTGGACAGTAAAATGAAAGAAGAATACAAACAATTTATAGATATACTAGCATTAAAATAAAACAGTAAAACTTGAAGCATTTGTTCATATTTTTATTTTTCTGTCCAAATTTTCAAATTAAATGAACAACTCAATTATAACACTCCCAATAAAAACCCGGGAATAAAACAAAATGGCTGTTTGATAGTTCCAACAACTTATGTGGAGACCACAGTTCTTTATTTCTATTCATCAACTGACAATCCCACTCTTAAAAGACTCAAAACAAAGACTTATTTGTGACAAAATATTGACGAGTCAATAGCTGAGGTTTCAACTACTTTGTGACTATTGATGAGTAACATTACTGAGGTGTCAGATGAAGTTCAAAGTGATCCGGCTTGTTTAGTTTGTATGAAAGTGTGTCTTTGTGTATGTCTGTACAGGTGTGTCAGTGTATGTTAACGTGTCTTTGTGTGTCTGTGTACAGGTGTGTCAGTGTATGTTAACGTGTCTTTGTGTATATCTGTGTACAGGTGTGTCAGTGTATGTTAACGTGTCTTTGTGTGTCTGTGTACAGGTGTGTCAGTGTATGTTAATGTCTTTGTGTGTCTGTGTACAGGTGTGCCAGTGTATGTAAATGTGTTTTAGTGTGTAAACGTGTCTTTGTATGTATGTGTACAGGTGTGTTTGTCTTTGTGTATGTTAATGTCTTTCAGTATATGTGTCTGTGTACAGATTTGATTGTCTTTGTTATCAAATATATTGAACTCATTCATCACTAAATACATATTTGGATTTACCAAATACATCATCGATTTATAGAAAAAGTTCATAGTTTCTATGATGTTATCCAGTAAAAACAAATTAGTTGCCAGCAATTGTTGTTCAAAGCTTTTCTGCGATTTCCTTCCTTTATGATTACACTATTGGGATTAAGACTAAGAAGCTATGGTAACCATGGTAATTACACACTTGGGTTTAAGACAACAAAACAAATATCCAACTTAGAAGAGCTTATTGTTAAGAAATGACATATTATATGTGCCACATTAGTGTGCTGTCATTGTGCTGTGCTGTGTACATACAACTAGAGTTATTAATCTATGTGCTCGTTTACGTTTCTGAATCATTGTTTTTCTGTTTAGTAGTTTATATCAATGTGCTAGTATATGTCTCAAGTTTCAGGTTCAATGTGTTTGTAAGAGTCGTGTTTACACATGTGTTTGTACGAGTCATGTTTACACGTGTTTGTCAAGTCATGTTTACACATGTTTGTATGATGTGTTTACACATGTTTGTATGAGTCGTGTTTACACATGTGTTTGTACGAGTCGTGTTTACACATGTTTGTACAAGTTGTGTTTACACATGTTTGTATTTGTGTTTACACGTGTTTGTATGACTCGTGTTTACCATGTATGTATGACTCATGTTGATATGTGTTTATATGACTCATGTTGACATGTTTGAACGATACATGTTTACACAAGATGCATTTGCTAAGATTCAGATCCACTGCATTTATTTTGTGCTATTATGCTAGTATGTGGTAAAAAATCAATGTGTTTGTCCGTTTTAGCATTCATTTATGCTAACATGTATTTATGCTGTTGTATTTTTGTGCTAGTTATATTTCAAGGTAATCACTTTTGTGATGCTTCAAAATCATTACATTTGTGATGTGATAGCTATATGTTTCAAGGTCATTACTTTTGTGATGTTGACTGTGCTAGTTAATATGAATCAAGGTCATCACTTTTGTGTGTAGTGTTATTGTGCTAGCAGTATGTTTCAAGGTCATTACTTTTGTGTGGTGTGTTATTGTGCTAGCGGTATGTTTGAAGGTCATTACATCTGTGTATAGTGTTATTGTGCTAGCAGTATGTTTGAAGGTCATTACATCTGTGTGTAGTGTTATTGTGCTAGCAGTATGTTCCAAGGTCATTACTTCTGTGTGGTGTGTTGTGCTAGTGGTATGTTTCAAGGTCATTATTTCTGTGTGGTGTTTTATTGTGCTAGTGATATGTTTAAGTGTTGCGAAATCATGCTGTATATTAATGCTTAACCTTTTAAACCCTACAGGCCATAAATAGACTTGTCTAAACAATACAAAAGAGCATACAATGACACTTGTGTGTTCTGATGTGGTAAATATATACATACAAGCTGAGGAGTTCATGTAAGTTATTCCAATGTGGCAAGGTGACTTTTATTATAAAAATCATTAATCTTATAGATTTAATTTACAATACACATTTAACATCCAGAACACGAAACAGAATTATCTTTGAAGAACATGACATTTTTTGAAATACAAAAACAAGCATACACATTTTCACAATTATTTCCCACACACTGCACTGAACTTAACTCATCAACCCCTTGAAAAACAATGGACTCTTCGATAAATCACTGACTTTGACCAGTCCAAATGTGTATGTAAGGGTTAGTGGGTTAAATACAGGACTTATATGCAAGTAAAATACATGGCACAGAAATTCAGTAATTTTTTACTGTATAAAATATGAACATATACAACACTTAACTTAAATACACACAACTGACATATACTGACTTATACAGCTTTAACACTTTCTAACTCACATCTGAATGCAGCCATGCATCTAAAGCCTTCATTTAAAGCTGACACGTACATCTATAATCTGTGAAACATCTAATTCAAGTACATACATACTTGGTTAAGGGGGCATTAGCTGTGTTTACCAAATAAAATTATTTTGATTATTTCTCCTTTTACTTCTTGTACTTGTTGTACAATAATACACAGGCATAAAAATCTTAAATTCCTGTATATTTTGTTAAAATAAGGTCAGGACCAGTGTGGTATTCACATATAAATAGTAAAGTTGATTTAATCACTTGCAATTGAAAAAGTACCCAACTGAAGTTTCTCAAGCAATTTTCACAAAATGTATATGAATTTTTATACCTGCATATGTTCTCTTTTTTGTTATTGTATATCATTGTACATGTAAGTAGTAAAAAAGGGAAAACCAAATTTGACAACAACAAAAAACACACAGCTAATGACCCTTTAAGTTAAAGCTGAAAAATACTTCAACCCTATAACTGGTATCTGCAACTGTCTGTTCTAATATTGGCAAAGTAACCAAAATTAAAGGGGCATTAGCTATGTTTTTTCAAAACATTCTTTCGTTTTATTGCTACATAGTGATATACAAAAAGGGATAAACACAGGCATAAAAATTCTTAAATTCCTATATATTTTGTGAAAATTACTTGGGAAATCCAGTTTGGCACTTTTTCACTTGCACTTCATAAATTCAACCTTACTAATTATAAATGCATATCACATTGACCCTGGCCTTATTTTCACAAAATACATAGGAATATAAGATGTTTTTAGCCTGTGAATTTCTCTTAGTTGTTAATGTACATCTAGCACTAGTAGTAAAAGTAGAAGAAAATTGCTATCATTTATTTTGGTGAACACAGCTAGTGCCCCTTTTAAAGTCCTCTGAAATGGTCAAAAGTTCAAATAGTTGTAACAAATAAATAATTTTAGAATTTTAAGTGTGGCAAGGATTGCATCTCCAATTTTCTTATTTTAAACTTTGGTTAAATGTCTGTAAAGTTGTTGACTAGAATCTACCCCCTAATTTACAAAAATGTGAGATCCAAAATATATCTTCACAACTCAACAATCAATGAAAGAAAAGGACACATTACAAAAGTTGACAACATGGATCTGACCAATGGAAAATACGATAGTAAATTGAAATGGATCTGACCAGTGGAAAATATGATAGTAAATTAAAATGGATCTGACCAATGGAAAATACAATAGTAAATTGAAATGGATCTGACCAATGGAAAATACGATAGTAAATTAAAATGGATCTGACCAATGGAAAATATGATAGTAAATTGAAATGGATCTGACCAATGGAAAATACGATAGTAAATTGAAATGAATCTGACCAATGGAAAATACGATAGTAAATTGAAATGGATACGACCAATCGAAATTTTTACAGTACATTGATATGGATATGATCAACGGAAAGTATGTTAGTAAATTGAAATGGATATGACCAATCGAAATTATTATAGTACATTGATATGGATATGACCAAAGGAAAGTATTACAGTAAATTGACAACATGGATCTGACCAATGGAAATTTTGATAGACAAGTATATTTAACTTGTCATTTCTTAGCAGACGCAATGACCATTACATAAGGAATACAAAATAGGTTACAAGACATTCAATGGGTGTGTTATGTTATGACAATGCTAATACAGTGAACCCTCTTTACAAAGGCCATGTTTGTTCTCACATATGACTGACGTTATATCAAATTTGTCATTGTAACGAAATTAATGTGGTGGGCATTTCATAGATAGCTCCCTTGAGTATAATTTAAGCATACAATTACATGTAAATAAATAAAAAAGAAAGTCGTAACAGTTCTTATTATGTTATTTCACCCTTTTAATTGTCATATTTATACAAGATAATCTTGTAAACATTGATGCACAATTATTTTCTCGGTCGAATATAGTAAATCAATGATGTCGTAAAATGCACGGATCATGCACAAAATACCCAAATCTACCCGATTCTGAGTTAGATTCTTTATTGCTTAAATAAAAAGTGCAGAGATTGCCAATACAATTTAATAAAAAAATGCCTTTCATAAATAAAATCTTACTAAAATGTCTACGACTGTCCCAAAAACTGAAGTTATTTACAGATACGCCATTGTAACCACATCGGCACAGACATGTAGCCTAACGAAACTTGTCAATTATGTGTATTTATTTTTAATCATTTAATGATCTTTTTTTCAATTTGAGCACAGCTTGTATTTTAACGTCGATTCAGTTCTAATGAAACCTGTTTTATAAACATTAGGCCTACAGGTAAGGCTAATCGTTAATACCTATCACCTACCACTGCAGATCACAGAACAATTGACAGTGTAATTGTTTTATTGACACAATTATTTTTACCTGTGATCTCAACCGTGAGGAAAATCAAGACTGATAACAATAGCCGAATCAGCAGGTGGCTTCTATGCCAGGTCATTGTAAAGAGTTTATATATATTGAGTTTTGTACAATTGTTCCCGAAAACTAATGTCGGAGTCGGATACTGAATATTCCTTTGTAATGAGTACTTTTTTATGTACCTGAACGATTCTTGAACGATTCAGATACCAAATATTCCGTTATAATGAATGTCGTTATAAAGCAGGTTCACTGTATATATAAGTCACAGATGCCAAAGTATCCATCTTCAGTATGTCCAGGAAACAGTATACAAATATGTTGAACATTAGCCAAACATGGACCCCAGGAAGAGACAAACCGGCCTTCCACCAGTAAACTGTAAACTTCTCACAAAAATCAAATTTAAGAAAAATTCCACCTTTTGTCCAAAACAACAGACATTAAATCTGAGAAATAAAAATTATTCCCCCTCACTTTTACACAATGTCCTACTATTTTTTACTTTAAGCAAATCATATATACATATAGTTTAATAAATTCTTAATTAAAAGCAGGAAAAAAAACACAAATTAAAATATTGAAAAGCACTGAAAAATTGATCACAAAATCAAGAGTTTCTTCCAGATCTTTTTTATAAAGACAGACCTATGGCAACTACAGTGTATAATATTCTTTCTTTGTTTTTCTCTTGCATTACACAAAAATAAAATCCAAAATACAATCAAAAGTTGAAAACAAAATAAGAAAGAACTAAGGTCAAAGGTTACATAAATCTAATATTATGACATCATTGTAAGATCATAAGGCATATGGTACAAATCCGCAGTTTTGTTGATCATGGGGTTTACCAACTGTTGAAACATTACACAATTCAAAGCGCTAAACTTGTCTTTTCGGCATTTTGCCAGTGAAGTGAGACTACGGAAGCATATCTCTGGATTGTGTTTATGAGATCTAGGAATATTACACATAATGATTGCACCTGTGTAATCTCCAAATTACAGTAATGGTTTAAAAAAAAAAAAAGTGTGGTAAGCCATACAATGTTCATTTGTGTTTCTACACATACTCAAGTTAGTTAACATATTGTAACATGTCAGAAACAATGTGGTAGAAATCTAAATAACAAAATATTATTAACATTTGTATTAATTACAAAGCATATAAAAACAGTTAGCACCAGGTAATGACATGTATCTATTGTCTATTTCTTGTAACTTACCGGGGCCGAGTAAGCTTTGGATTGTCATACATCCAATTCTACTCACTTTTCAGTTATGACGGGTTTCCCCGAGAAACGTGTTTTAGTACCAACTGTACTTATGATGGCAAGTAGAAATTATTATTCCTACCAATGTAGTTTGAATGTATTACCTTAAAATTTAAATTCGTCCAGGTAAAGAAAGGGTTCAGAAGACTCCACCTCACCAAGTTATATGGATTTTACTATAAGTAATGTAACACAATATAGAATTCACAGTGACATCTACAAACACCATCAATTTCAAAAATTAATTATATACTTTGAATAAATAACAAGTATGAAACAACAAACAGATAGAGATATACTGTATAAATAAAAACAATTTCTTACCAATTCTACACATTTCTACTGGCCACTCAAAAAGGTCAAAGTTCATTTCCTGCAAACACTAACAAACACACAGAAATCCTTACTTTGAAATGGAGAAAATTAAACGAGAGCGAAAAATGTCCATGTATAAAGAACTATCAACCTGTCTTCAGGGCAGGACATACCATACATGTATCATCTTGCCAAACACCCAGGACATACTCAAATTTGGCTCTGGCAAGTCAATAAAATACAGTTGGCAAGCCTTGAGCATAAGCTCAACATTTTGAAAGACACTGAACCAAACAGTGTTTGTGCTGATGTTATTTCAGGTTTCCATTTTTTTCAATGAATTATCATCAGGAGCTGAGACATTATGTAGGCATGCATGAAAATAGATAATTCCCCGCAAATATAAAATCTGTTTGGCCCTCGTATTTGGGGGTGTAACTTGTAAAGCAGGGAAATCAAATGATATATTTCAGTTACCTGATGAGCTGATATACATTTAAATCATGAAATAAAAAAAATAAGACTTTAATGAAATTCTGTAAAGATCCTAGTATTGAGATACGCAAGAGAAATGAATGGTTTAAGAGAAAAAAAACAAAAATCAAAAGCAAAAACAAAAACCAAAAATTTGAAAATGGGGTAAAAATGGCTTCCTTTTCATTTAAGTACTGGCCATTTAGATTTTAAACTCTTAAAATAAAAACAATTTATTTTTTGAACGATGATACAACTTATTTTGGCAGTGTGATCTGAGTCACCTTATACGTAATTTGGGCTGAATAAAAACCTAGTTAGTATCCAGCATGAAAAGAATTAACATACCAATTATGTAATGCAGATGAAAGGGAGACAACTCTTAATAAATGACAATAATGAAACGAATGAAAAGAAAAAGATTAACAAAAATCAGACAAAAAAGTAAATAAAATAAAGAACGAAATTTTAGTTCTAGAATGATTATCAGATTAATTTGAGTAAGAATGCAAAATAGAATGTTTATTTGCAAAAGTTACTAAACATTTTTGATTTGAAGTTTTTTAAGCTCAAAAGAAAGCAACATATATACACAAGAATCAATCATAATATAATTGTGAATTAATCTCAAAATGTAACAACCTTATTTGTACAACCTCTGAAAAATAATCGTAGCACACGTCCTTTGTAACATATCAGACACATATCTTCAATACTTCTGTAATACATGTGTCATTTGTACCCTCTCTATCAGACACATGTCCTCAATAACTTCTGTAGCACATGTGTCATTTGTACCCTATCAGACATATATCCTCAATAACTTCTGTAGCACATGTGTCCTTTGTACCCTCTCTATCAGACACATGTCCTCAATAACTTCTGTAGCACATGTGTCCTTTGTACCCTCTCTATCAGACACATGTCCTCAATAACTTCTGTAGCACATGTGTCCTTTGTACCCTCTCTATCAGACACATGTCCTCAATAACTCCTAATCTGTAATACATGTGTCATTTGTACATTGTACCTTCTCTATCAGACACATGTCCTCAATAACTTCTGTAGCACATGTGTCCTTTGTACCCTCTCTATCAGACACATGTCCTCAATAACTTCTGTAGCACATGTGTCCTTTGTACCCTCTCTATCAGACACATGTCCTCAATAACACACATGTGTCCTCACCCTCTCTATAACACATGTCTGTAGCACATGTGTCCTTTGTACCCTCTCTATCAGACACATGTCCTCAATAACTCCTAATCTGTAATACATGTGTCAATTGTACCTTCTCTATCAGACACATGTCCTCAATAACCTCTGTAACATGTGTCCTTTGTACCTTCCCTATAAGAAGCACGCCCTTTATGTAACAATAACACATAAACATGGATCAATGTGTTTCATTTTAAAAAAAGATGTCAAAAACCTCTGGCAAAATCCATATGGCTTAGATCATCACTTTTATGGCAATGTGTTTACAAAGTTTGTCTTTAAGCTCTGAGCTTAATTTTGTACAGCTTCAGTTTAAAGCCCAGTAATTCCGTCAAAACGGCAGAGAATGCCGACAACACAACTACTTTTATCACATTATATATTACCGGGTTGGCAGTGAGTCCCGAAATTTTGAAAGGGCTCTCCAATTCCTGCAAAATAATACAAATAAAAATATTAAGACTAGAGGATGCTAAAAGCCTGAATGACTCACCGGGATATTTTAAGTCATTCTTGTAAACTTGAGCCATATTTGAGGACAAAATGGGAACATATTCACACACTAAGTCTTTTTCTTTATTATCAGTTTTCAAGATAATGGCTTTGAAGAGTCAAAATTATAAAAAATCCACTTAAAATGGTAAATATTCCCATGGCATGCATAGAGGGTCATGTTGAATTTTTAAAGATGTGTGCAAAGCATTCAAGTTTCTTAAACTAAATGTTATAGTAAACAAAATAATATCCCAAAACATCTAAAATCTACTTAAAAGGGGTTAAAACTCCCATAGCCAATTGATATTAACAAATGATGTTCCAAAATGGCCAGGAAAGAGAAAATTAGCCACCATAGGGGGGAAAACTCTATAAATTCCAATGCCATGAAAGGAACAATATATTGATCTTCATTTGAAATATTGGTAATCGCTTTTTCCTAAATATTGAATTTATATTGAAAAAATGCCCTGAAAACATGTTTTGACCCCAACACATGAAGATGAAGAGAACTACCAATATGAATTTTTTAGCAGACACCCTGAATATTATTTGGCCAAGCTTACTTCAACTTGGCCCAGTGGTTTCAGAGGCAAATATGTCTAAAAATGTATATGCCATTACATGATGGCTTTTCTAGATGACCTCTGAACTGGGGTGTTTAACTTTATCATTTTTGTTACAACTACCTTCAGATGCTAAATCAAAACTTTTTACGTGTGAGGTCAAAGTGCAACATATCACAATAACATAATTAGCATATCATTCAAAAGAAACTAATCAGCTGTGTATTTCCCTTCCTTTTTCCTCAAAACCAACGCACTTCACTCCATCCCCAACACATTCTATTTTACATAAACCCACTACTAATCGCTTTCTACAGCACTCATAATATATTTCTTGAGAATGATTAATTCTTTAATTATTGATAAATATGTAATTATTTCTTTAACTATTGATCCATATGTAATTACTTCTTTAATTATTAATACCTAACTATGTAATTATTTCTTTACCTTTTGATTAAGATGTAATTACTTCTTTAATTATTAATACATCTTTCTATAATTATTTTTTTAACTATTGATACAAATGTAATTATTACATTACTTATTAATAAATAATTATGTACATATTTCTTTCATTATTGATACATGTGTAATGGTTAACATAATGTCCCTGTTTATTTCACGTCTTATACTTGTCATTTTTTGGTTTGTCAGATTTAGGGGAGATGATGACCTAAGTTGAGATAACTTGTACCAGATCCCATTGTGTCTTTGACAATAAAATATGTTCCATTCAGCTAAAGCTGTACAAGGCAATAAAGGGACTTAATTCAGCAGGTGGTTGTTAAACTAACAGTCAAACTAAACATACCTTTAGTAGATCCTCGGCCAACTTCAGAACATTGTTGGCCACCATCAACTCCTCTTTCTTGTGTGGTTTCTGTTCCATTTGAAGATACAGATTAATTTGTTCCGTAATGAGCACAGAGAGATTGCGATATTTTTTGTTGATTTTAAGACCTAAGGTCATGAATCGCATCAAATAAACACCAAGAGTCATACTCCAAAACAGCAGTTCCCAGTTACACAGGAAGTCTAGGTATGTATCAGTGTCCTTTAGAAGCTTGAAAATATGTAAATATCATAAGCATCTATGTCTCCCAAAAGCTTGAAAATATGTAAATATAATAACATAAGCAAGTCTAACTTGAGTAATTCAAGCCTGCTCTGTTATTGATTCTCTCCATTTTCAGAGGGCTTGAATTCTCTATATGGTCAAATTGAGTCAGTTGTTCCCTGTTAAGGTCAAATTGTATACACATTTAAAACCATTCAGATCGAAAATGACTGCATAATGCATTGTGGGATTTGTGTACAGTATTAAAGCTGACAAGACAATCTCAAAGTATATTAAAAATGAAGTGGTCCTAATTTTGAAATATTGCAATGTAATGTATGTCATCCAGTTGTATTGTCCGCATTTGTTTGATGCGAATGACTTGTTTTGAAATTTGCTGTATTTTATTTATTTGCTTGTTTGTTTGTTTAAATTTGTTTAACGTCCCACACAAGAATCTTTAACTCATATGGAGATGTCATCAAATGCAAGTGAAGGGTTTCAAATTTTGGCCTATGCTTGGCACTTACGGCCATTAAGCAGTGAGGGTTCTTTAACGTTCCGAAACCTACTGTGACACGGGACCTGGGTTTTTACTGTCTCGTCCGAAGGACAGGAAACCAACCTGCCACCAGCTGGACTCAAACTCACGATCAAAAGTCAAACGCACTACCAACTGAGCCAGGTCGACTTGAAATTGGCTGGATATGCCTTTGTTTAAAAGAATAGGACACTGTAATTGGTTCGCTGTGACAAGAACAACCGACCCAATGTCAATAAATTTTTAAAATGGTAAAATTACAATTGATGTAGCATCTCTAACTTCCTCTGGTAAGTTATTTCATTCAATTACACCTAAATACAGTAGAATTTTGTTATGTTGAAACCAGATGAGTCGAAATTCCGGATATGTCAAAATGGAAAGACCGGTCCCAATTTTTATGGGTAGAATAATATATCAATTAAAATTTTCTGTTAACTCGAATTCCGGATATCTCGAAGTAAAAGGGCGGTCCTGTGAGTTTTGAGATAACAAGATTCCACTGTACTTAGAGACTTTTTCATAGCTACAGTTCGAGGTCTTGGTACATGTAAGTATAATTTTGAAGAAGATGATGATCTATGAGAATAATTATGCAAGTTTTCAGATACAGATAAAAGATACTCGGGAGACATATGCAAAATTTCCTAAAGCATATCATTGGTATATTTTACTATATATTGAAAAGGAAGCACTCCACAACTAGGAATGAGTTTGAGATTGTCTAAATATTTCACGTATTTACTGATACAGGGATTACAGGGATCCATTGTCTAAATTTTTCACCTATCTACTGATACAGGGATTCATTGTCTAAATATCTCACGTATTTACTGATACAGGGATTCATTGTCTAAATATCTCACGTATCTACTGATACAGGGATTCATTGTCTAAATATCTCACGTATCTACTGATACAGGGATTCATTGTCTAAATATCTCACGTATCTACTGATACAGGGATTCATTGTCTAAATATTTCACCTATCTACTGATACAGGGATTCATTGTCTAAATATTTTAAGTATCTACTGATACAGGATTTCATTTTCTAAATATTTCACGTATCTACTAAACAGGAATTCATTGTTTAAATATTTTACCTATCTACTGATACAAGGATTCATGATTTATGTATGTGTTTTTTCATTTGAAATTTGATAATCAATTTCTGACTCATTTATGATGCCTTTTAAGACTTTTTAATTTTCACTCATTTTTCTTTGGCCGAGTGGTTATAAAGTTGTGCTTTAAACCAAGTGATAAATCAACCAAGGTAAGCAAAGGGTTCTAAGGCCGCCGATTTAGGGAGAAATTTGCCAGTTTCGTTGCAGAAGGCTGGCATTACATTACATTGTAATCAGATTCCCTCCTTACAAATTACAAACAGACTACCACTATAAATCCATTCACCCCTAAAAACACATTTGGACTAGTGTTAAGTCACTGATTTACAGAAGAGTCCATTATTTTTCAGGGGTGGATGAGCTAACTGCAAAGTCGCTGTGCATGATGTAAAACACTATTCAAATAAAAACTCAAAAACTGACTAGAAAAATATTTTTTCAATAACCACGGTAACATTTTTTTAACATCTTCAGAATGCTGTGAAAATCAAAGTGTTAAAATACCTAAGTCAACATTTTCCATCAGAAATCTTCAGTATTTCAGATTCTCAATTCACTGCCTGGGCTTATAGCGTCAATAAATATGATAAGTCATTATTCCAGGAAGCCTCTCTAATTTTGTCCTCACCTGTACAGGTGTGTAACCAGATAATTAACTTTATTATTCTTACCTGTAAACACATGAGAGTCAACAAAATGATGGTGATGAGAAATGAAGCGGAGACGATTACATCTACTGAGCGTTGAGGACCACGTTTCTGAAAAACAGAAAACGAGTTAATTAATACGATGGAAACCAAACTGCAAACAGATGGACCCCCAAAAATATGTCACTTACTGGAAGATCAGTTGTTTGTGTGCTTGTTCAAGGACATTCTAATTCTGTCATCATGTTATTATATTTAGCCATAGGGACTTTCCTGAATCTTGTAGAAAGATCATTTTCTTGACTGTTCCTATCTAGTGATTTCTAGAACTGTTTCAGAGTATATATATATATATAGAGAGAGAGAGAGAGAGAGAGAGTGAGAGAGAGAGAGAGAGAGAGAGAGAGAGAGAGAGAGAGAGAGAGAGAGAGAGAGAGAGAGAGAGAGAGAGAGAGAGAGAGAGAGAGAGAGAGAGAGATATGGTCAGGTCTTTGTGATAATGACGAGTTTGTAACAAGTTTAGAACAACTGAGGCCATTTATAAGACCAAGTTATAGGAGAGCAGACCATATTTTTTATATTGGGATTTATGTGAGATTAGTGCACATCACTATTACATACAAATTGGACTTTATTGTGTATTTAAGTGGATCCTTTTAATATTACATTCGTATTGATATTCCTTTGCCATACCCTACAGATGGGGTTAATTCAATTAATCTTTTTATGGTTAATCATGCTCTTTTATGGGCATGAATGTGAGGATTAGATGTTTTCTCAGAGTAGACTTACCTTCAAATACGACCTGAGCGAAAGCCATGTTTTTATGTTTCTAACTTTGTTTAAACGGAAATGTGGCATGTCGAATTTACGCGCTCTTCTGGAGGAGGTCAGGTAACAAAAATGTTTGGCATACAGCAACCTCTGAAAAGAGGAAAATGAATGGCAATGAAGATGCAGTCAAACAAAGAAATACATGTTATACAAATTATTTGATTGGTCAGAATAGACTCAGCTTGAAGTTGAGCATCCATCGAGTTTTATATCATTAGACCTTTGTCACTTTGAGCCAAGGGCCTGGCACCATAAAACTTGAGAATTATTTAAGTCTAAAAGTTTTACTCAACTTAGGCTGATCCCAAAATCTGATTGGCGGAGCAGGCAAATTTTATAACATTCTCAAGACTTAAAGCCACATTCCGGGGAGTAATGTTCATAAATAAACTTTTCTGTACTCTATTAATGCGTATTGGTATGAACTTTCGTCGTATTTTTAAAGTCCTATTCCAACTAATTTGTTAATTAATTGTGGGAAACACCTAACACATTGATCTAGTTATAAACTGTAAGGTGTTGCCAGTCACGTGGTGACACTCTACTAAGCCTGTTCGTGTCACTGTCCAGGACAATCCAGACAAGTGGAACACCAATCAAATGCTCTGGAACACTGTCCTGGGCGAGCAATTTAGCCATAAACTTATGTGAATTATGTAAATTTTGTCAACATCTTTGAAATAACTACTTCCTGCCAAGGTACATTCGATTGTAACATGTTCAAAGACCATGCCGGAACAGTACTCTCAAGGTGAATCGAGCACACCATTTACATTTAGGGTACATTTAAAAATTCCCACACTCATAACTCCATTAATACATCAATTTTTTTTTAAAAAAAATTCATTTTCGTTGGTTAGGAGTGGTTTTTTAATGAAAATGTCAAAAAGTGCAATAAAGTCCAGAAAATTACAATAATGTCCCCGGAATGTGACTTTAAGAAAATTCTCAAGTTTTATTGTGTCAGGCCCAGATCACAAATGGTCACTTGATGGACTCGGGTGACCCAGATGTAGACATACAACTTACCTGTTTAAATGTTCTGTCGGCAACTGACAACATAAAGAAAAAGATACAACTGAGGCACATTCTCTGTATAATTCCATTTAACATGACTAGATTAATTCTGAAAAGAGAACCAGATATAAATATTTTTATTTCAGTCTGTTATGATTGCACATGCATCATTCACATGATGTATTTCAGGGTCTACAATTCATCAAAAATATACCAAAAATCGGGATGCATTCCTCATCAAAATTCATATTCCACCACCCCACCATCCCCCTCACAAAGAAAACTCCGTCCTCCACATTAACAAGTCTCCTTGTAGAATCAATACTGTAAATTCGGAAATTTTTGCAGGACTTTTTTTTCGCGATACACAAGTTCTAAATTTGTTCACAAGATGATATTTTTGCGATTTCGAATGCCCATTTCGTTATACTATTATCATACTTCATTACAAGATAATTTTATTTCCACGAGCGAGAGCTCTCGTGATATTACGGGAAAATAAAATTCTCCCGAATAAAACCAGATTTACAGTATACACTGGCACAAGGTTTGACATTTCTTTATCTCTCTCCAAACATAATGATAGATCCCATTGACCTCCTTTTGCTCAGTACAAGGACTAGTCATTCCCTTGGCTAAAATCATAGATTTTACTATAAAATATGAACCTTAACCTCAAGGTTATGAGGTGTTCTTTTCACCTTCCCCTTACAATAAGAAATGCTCACACAAAATACCTCAGGCTTACAAGATGAA
This sequence comes from Atrina japonica, assembly GCA_030159075.1. NCBI lineage: Eukaryota > Metazoa > Mollusca > Bivalvia > Pterioida > Pinnidae > Atrina > Atrina japonica. The sequence goes on along the minus strand of BROG01001041.1, from coordinate 89,677 downwards.
ATATTCTCGCACAAAACACCTCCCCGTTACAATTAGAAATGCTCTAACAAAATATCTCTGGCTTACAAGATGAAATATTCTCTCACAGAACATCTCCAGCTTACAATTAGAAATGCTCTCACAAAATACCTCTGACTAGATGAAATATTCTCTCACAAAACACTTCCTGCTTACAATTAGAAAAGCTCTCACAAAATATCTCTGGCTTACAAGATGAAATATTCTCTCACAAAAAATTTCCAGCTTACAATTAGAAATGCTCTCACAAAACATCTCTGGCTTACAAGATGAAATATTCTCTCACAAAACATATCCCACTTACAAGGTGAAATGCTCTCACACAAAATCAGTGAAGCAGTTATAAAACAATCAGAGGTAAGTCGGAGTTAGTGACATCTTAAGGAAATTTTAACAATGTTACTCCTTTCAGAACCTGTCATGGGCCTCTACATACAAACAAACATACATACTATATGAAGTGTGAGGATCCTAAATCATGTGACAGTAAGAGTGAATCTACTGGTAGTTTTTAAAATGTTATGTTATGTCAGCGATTACCAACACTTGCAGTTATCAGCACTCTGGCATTTTCCCCCCAAAATATCAACCCTCTGACTTTCCAGATATTTTTGTCAGATATTCACATATTCTAGAAACATTTTCAAAGATAATTTTCAAATCAGAAATGATTTTTTGCATTGAATGATGAGAATTTTCCATGCATCTGTCTATTGACATTCAAAATGGAATTTTCTCAAATCAGAACATAAATAGCTGTGATTCATAAAAATGCAAATACATTTATAGGAGGCCATGTTCATCACACAATATCCAAGCTGAGAAATATTATACAGTAAAATCTGTCCATTCTGTATCTTGAGTATTCCGATATTTCCTTTAATCCAATCAAATAGTTTGGTCCCAATATATTTTATTATTATTTGTACACACATTTATAAGTTACATGTATTCTGAATCTTGTCCAGTCCGAATTCCGAACATGAAATTTGTCCCATTTATCACATTATTACTTACATGTATATGGACTCCTGGTATTCCGATGGTACTTATAAACTTAAGCCAAATCTATGAAATAACTGAATTGATCCCATCAAATTTGGAGTGGACAGATTATGCTGTAATTAAATACTAGAAATGGACCTTTTTTAAGTTGTTCAAATCCATTTGGTTTGTCATAAGAGTATGCACTTTCAAAGAAATCAAAGTACTGAAAGTACTGAATTATTTTGGCAATATAGCCATGGGATTCAAACTACTTCTATCTAACATATATGAAATGAAAATAAATCAAAATAATGTAGATCTAAATACAAAAAAACTTCAATTTCCAACCTAAATTCAAAATTAACATTCTAAATTTTTGTTGTTGTAAATGTATCTTCCGCACCAACTTTAAATATTGTCTGTCGTGCATTAACATTCATTTCAAAATAAAACGTGAGCATTTATGGAACCTACTTAAATTTAAACCAAACATGACACTGGGAACAAGTAAAATTATTTTTTCATAGCTAAAAATGGCTGTGATTTAAAACAAATTTTAGGGCTTGTAATATTGAACGTAAACAATCCTATTTAGGGCTATTACTGTGGTACATGAACATATACTCTGCCTAGACTAAATAAACAACCAAACAACGTTCTCTATCTTGTATCACAGGAACCTGAAATTCTGTCCGTATATTGATATACAAATCATTTACATAGCTTGCCCTCTGTAATGAGCAGGTAAATTTTACCTCCTCATTACAGAGGGCACACTATGTAAATGATTTGTATATCAATATACGGACAGAATTTAATTTACCTCCTCATTACAGAGGGCAAGCTACATGTATATAAATACGGTAAGATTAATTAGAGTAAGCTAGAATATTCTAGAGTACGCTAGAATATTCTAGAGTACGCTAGAGTACTCTACATATTTTCATCGTTTTATCGAGGTGTGAGACTATATTTAATGTAAATACTATGAAATCAGAAGTGACCTTGCCCGACATTCTGTTGGAAGTCATGTGATCCGAGTCCAAACTAGTCAGAAAAAACAGAATGGAAAGAAACAACTCTAAAATGAGCTATCAATACGGGTTAAACTGAGTAGAGACATTGATCTTCCACACTTGCCCTCTCTGTTGGAAGTCATGTGATCTGAGTACAAACTAGTCAGAAAAAACAGAATGGAATGAAATAACTCTAAAATGAGCTATCACAACTGGTTAAACTGAGTAGAGACATTGATTTTCCACACTTGCCCATAAAAGACCATGATTACCTGTGAAAAAAGTCTGCCTTTCCCTATGACCTCACAGTACAATTTATGACGTCGTGTATTTGTGGCTTCTAGAATATATCACATGATTATGTCAGATCTTATTTGTGCAAATCTACATAAACATGCATTTAGAAAACGGCTGTGTTGAGTAGAAATGGATAATCTCCACCCTCGTGGTAAGAATCAGAAAGGCCAAATTTTGGGAGACCCTCCGATTGGACAAACAGATTTTTACCACTGGAACGGAGATTTCCTTATCCAATCAACACGCTCATGTAAGATTCTATTATTCTTCCGTTGTTCACAGATTTTTCCTTCATTTTAACGGGGAATGATTTCCTTGTCAACCCCTAGGGTATTGACAAACTACACGTGCTATGACATCACAATACAATTTGTATGATGTAGGGTGTCTGTGGCATCTAGAATGCAGTGCATAATGTCAGATTTCATTTGCATAGATCTACATATACATGAATTTAAAACATGGGAGAAAAATAATCAACCCCTACCCTGAGGGATTGTCATTCAAGAATCTTACCCTCAGATTGAGATTCCTTTGTCATACCCTCAAGGTAGGGGTAGATTCTATTAATCTACAATGTTGCACTCACCTCCATGAATTGTTTAAAAGTAGTTGCCAAATTTTGAAGAAAACATCAAAATTTGTGAAACTTGGCAATTCTTTGGCATGATAGGCACGAAATATGATCGGAACAAAACCTAGGAACACTGAAAAAGCAAGTCCTATCAATATGTAGTCTGAGCTTTCTGGAATGTTGTCAACTTTTTCAATGATTGTCCATCCAATGTCCATAGCGGTCAGTTCCACCTTTTTACATTCACTGGATTCCCAGATCAAACAGCTGACTAACAGAGAAAGAAACAAGTCATACATCACAATGACACATTTAATGTTATGTTGCTTTTATAATTGTTTGATCTTGTTTTTATCTGCAGGTACACAGATTATTTTTTTCAATCTGTGAAGAATGCTAACTCATTCACCCCTAAAGACACATTTGGACTGGTCTAAGTCATTGGTTTACAGAAGGGTCCATTGTTTTTCAGGGGTTGATGAGTTAACCAGCTTGTGTAAGGTAAAATGTAAGTTATACAATGTTATAGTACCAGTATTAGTCATGTTATCACACAACTAAAACCTTAGTGTTAACTGTTAACTAAGTGACATTATTTAACAGTATCAGAATTGATATGTCAACATCACCAGCTGATCAAACTCATTAACATTTCCTTGTTATTGCAGTTACATGTATGTGTATGTTGTGTGTGTTTGTGTATGTGTTTGTGTATGTGTGTGTATGTTTTGCATGTTTTTTGTATATGTGTATGTGTGTGTATGTGTTTTGTATATGTGTGTGTGTGTTTTGTGTGTGTACATGTGTCTGCATGTGTGCATGATCACTGGAGTCTTGTGGAAGCCATGTAATGTTTTGTCATGTCCAGTATTGCATTGATTGAAATTGATCTGAAAATAAAGAATTATCAAAAAGAAAAAAAGGTTTCATAAAATATTGATCAGAAATGTAAAAACTAGAATGCTGACAAAGGTGTAAAAGTGTAATATATGTGTGTATATACACTATATCTTCTCCAAAGTTTGTTGGCAAGCTCAAACAATTTACAACAGCAGTGTCAACAAAAATCAGATTTACCAGAGCATATTACAGTATTACATAATGACATTACATCATCATCATCATCAAAAAATAATTTGTTTACTGCGCCTTGAACATCTTAAAATATACTGTTAACGTTTTTCATTTACCGGTAGTTTTAATTTGAAAATCGAAAAAAAACGTAAGAGAGCAAAACTGCTAAAAATACATTTTGGTTGGAGATTTTTAGGAGGGTTGGTCAAGGCTCATCGAACAAATACTGTATATCTGAAAATTTTTGTTCTTGACTACATTGTGTGTTTTGGAACTTTTGTAACAGATAACATATTCATCACGTCTTAAATTTAACCTAAATCACAACAGTCGCATGTACATGTATGTCAATACTTCAATTATTTAGCTTAAATATTTCGCCTCCGCTTTAAAGTCGCCTTCTCATCTAAGGGCGAAATATGGTGAAATATGGCGAAATATGGTGAAATATGGTGAAAAATGTCCAGGTATACAGTACTATTTTTGGCATGCCATATATACGTCTTTACACAAAATACATTACACATGTTACAACTCATCAACTGCAATACCTGTTCAGGTATGTATTAGACAATATCCAATATCTGAATATGGAGAATGAATTCTAGTATCTTCAGTTGGACAATATTATACATCAGGTAAAGATAGATATTTTAATGCATTTCACTAAATGTACAGTGTACCAAACATATCCAGGTGTAAAAACCTACATTCTAATAAGATGTATATGTATTAATTAAGACAACTTGAGGGAAAAATCTCTATAAGTGTTGCACTCTGCAAAAATATATAACTACCGTCTAATAATTACATTAAAGATCAATTGTAAGGTACATCTACAGGTTAACGAAGATAAGATGACAGGTAAGACAAATCTACACATGCTACAGGTATACAAAATGGTTGTGCAGGTAACTATTAAAAGGTACATACATACATTTACAGAATTAATTGCTCAGTTTGGTACATGTACATAGCCAGGTACATAAATATAAAATAACAGGTATAAAAAAATTCAACAGGTGAAAAGTACAACTATTTTGTGTGTATACAGTGGTACCTCGCCTAAAGACCACCTCACCTAAAGGGTCATTAGCTGTGTTTACCGCAAAAAAAAAATCAATTTTTTCTACTTTACTACTTGTACATGTACACCTACTTAATGTACAATAACGAAAAAGAGCTATATGCAGACACAAACAATCTTATATTCCTATATATTTTGTGAAAACAAGGTCAGGTCCAGTGTGATATGCTAGTACAAATACATGTAGTAAGTTTGAATAAATCAATTGCAAGTGAATAATTGGCAAACTGGGTTTCTCAAGCAATTTTCAAAAAATATATAGGAACTTCAGAATTTGCATGCCTGTGTATATCTCTTTTTTGTTTTTTTGTATATAAATCTAAGTAGTAAAACAGGAAAGTTTAAAAAATAAACCAAACAAACAAACAACAGAACACAGCTAATACCACTTTAAAGACCACAAGTATTCAGTCTCGAGAATTTTTTAACAAATATTAAATGACACTTTCGAGACAACCTAGTTAATCGGACCACTTTCAGTTAGATAGGTGGTCTTAATAGTGTGGTTCCACTGTTCTTACCTTTGTCAGGTGGTGGTACATGGTGGCTCACACCTGTACAGCTTGTCGGCTGTGAGAAAAAGTAAAAGACTTTGTCATTATCAATGAAAAACAACAAATATAAGAGCTACAGAGCTGTGCCAAAAGTATTCAGTTACCATTATTTTTACTACCGAATATATTTCATATAAAACCTTATCATTTCAAAAATATATCAAGAAGCCAATTCTTAATGCATTTAAATAGAGTTTTCACCTTTAAGAATTAAATACAGTTTCATTGTATCATGTATATACAGTAAAGCCTGCTTTAGCAACCACCTATGTATAAAGACCACCTGGTCACAAAGACCATTTTTTTTTTTTGCTGTCCCCAATACTACCATTTGTGTACAAATCAACCTCTATATAAAGAACTTCCTATAAAGACCAGTTTTCTTGTGTCCCTAAGGAGGTCATTATATACAAGTTTCACTGTATTTTGATTTTTAATTTTTCTGTATTTGAAATTAAAATAATTCAAATACATGTTTAAAGTTTAATTTTTGTGATGAAAATTCCTATATGTGTAAGTAAAATTATAATGTCTAATTTTTACTTTCTGTTTAAATTTTCAAATCTTTGAAATAAATTTTTTTAAAAATTACATCCAAATAACCAATCAAACGTTGACATATTCTCTGTCTGATGGTGAACATTTTAAAGGAATCTGATTGGAAATTACTTTATGATAATTTTTTGAAAACGAATGTGGTTTTATATGGAATTTATAGTAAAAAATTATTATAGTGACCGAATACTTTTGGCATATCTCTGTACAAACAGGTATATTTTCTGATATAAATCTAATCATTATGTACACTTGACCATACAGGTACAAACTTAATATAAACATATTCAAGATATTACCCTAAACACATGCTAAAGAAATAATGAAATTGTTACTTGACCGATTTTTTCATCAGTTCCTCATCTTCAAATATTAATGTAAATATTCTTAATTAAAATGCAAAATTGTGTGTTTAAGATATACAAAGACCACTAGAGACTGTTTTTATGACGGAAACGAGAAGCTTCTTTACAGCAACATCTTGTGGCAGTCACCAAAATTCCTGGTCAAAGATTTACTATGATATTTCTGTTCATCTTTTTGTCTCTATAAAATTTGTTATTTCATAATAAGGTCCACAGCTTAATAGCTTTCAAAAGCATACCCACCCCCCTCCCATCCTCGAAAAAAAAACAAACAAACAACAGAAGTGTGTATCATGGAACATGAAAATATATGGTTTTTGAAGACAGATCTTGATAGTTATCACTTCTGATTTATGGTTATGTGGTTCTTCTTCAGAAGTTTGTTTAAAACCCTCCTACTGTCACACAATTATCTCCCCTTTAAACATGCTGTAACCCTTCCTTTGAACACAGATTAAAGCTCTTCACCAAAAGATGCTTTATGCCAAGTTTGATTGAAATTGTCCCTGTTGTAATGGAGAGTTCAAGAAAAATAAAATTTCACAACAATAAATGAAAAACCAACATGGCCAATGATGTGTTTACTAAGTAAGTCAAGCATTTCGGGTTTTTCCATTTTCTTTAAACTTCATTCAATTGATGTTTTTCTATGTTGTTAAACTGTGACATGTATAATTGTCGAGGGCATGCATGGTGGAACTTTTTAGAATAAAATAAAGATAAATGCTGAATCTGCATCTGTTAGATCAAAGGGAAATACAGTTTAAAATGTTGTCTTTTCTTATAAAGAAAATGAAAGGATCATATTAATCATTTAAAAATTATTTGTTTTCATGGGAAAAAAAATCATAAAATGAGGATTAGATCTGACTGGAAAGTGTCAATCACAGATAGAAAGATATATATAAAATACCAGTTTAATCAAAGAAATTTGAAAAAGGTGAAAAAATTAAAGAAAAAATATGTTTATTTGAACAACATGTATTTCATATGGCATACATGTACATGTATATGGAGCATGGTTAGTAGTATGTGTATTTCATATGAAAGCAACAACAGAAAGAGAAGGAATAAAGGAAAATGAAACATATGTGATCAATAATCCCCCCACCCTCCCATCATTCTTATGTACATGTAGAGATGGCAGTAAAGTGATTGGGAGTCAAACTTATGGATAATAGAGGAATTTGTTTTTATATTTTATTTAATATTTCTAATATTTAGAGTTACTGTTTCTGCATATTACATATATGACAAAATCACAGGGTATGAAATAAGAATTCAAAACACGCTTGTCCTGCGGGCAACACATTTGAGAAATTTGGTTATCCCCAACTGAAAATGACAATTAATTAACTGATATTTAATCTATTGTAAACAAAGTTCATTTAGTTTACACAGTGACCGCACGTGATACGTATGGTTCTATGACACCAACAGCCATTGAAACTCACCAAGCCACTTACATGACTTAAACTGAAAATTACGATCACGAGCATTTAATGCTGACAAAACTGTTTGTCCAGCGGACAGGTACATTTTAGAAATCAACTTGTCCAAGCCAATTCTGACCTGGTATGGGCAATCGGACTGGTAGTTATTTCAAACCTTGCATCATGTAATACCATAAATTGGGATATTTTTTCCATTGTTTAATTATGGCCAATTTGGGCACCCTATTACAATGGCCAAAATTAAACCATCCAAAATATGTACACAATGTTTCTATGGGTACTTTTTGAAAATATTTTACTGTTTTATAGATTAACAAACAAGGTTTCTTTTAAGTTACAATGTGTGGACTTGAAGCTTAATTAAGTACCATGTGATGCTTCAATTCTAACTTTTCTACTGGCACTTTTTAATATTTTGATATTTCAAACACCTGGAATGTTTGACAGATATCTGATGGTAGGCCAAATTTAAATATGATATAAACAAAAATGGCCAACATGTAATTGAACAAAAAATAACTTTTCATTTTGTGACAAAAGTGGCCAAATTTTAGCAACGCCAAAATATCCTAATTTACGGTAGTGCTGAATTTGGCAAAATTTTTTTAATTTTCATTGAGGAAAAATGGTTCCCTTTTTAAATTAGGAATTGGCCCTGACACTGACAAACTAAATTAGTATATTTGTTTTTTTTTTTTTTACTTTATACATTTCTTCTGTAGATCAGGTAAAAAACATATCCAAATTTATGAAAATAAAAACAATAATGTTCATTATATGAACAAGTTATCTCCCCTAAATAATTCTCTCTGTTCTTCAGTTGGTAAAAATCTTAAGAGCAAAATTCAATCTTAACAGACTGCAAGGTGTAATTACATGTACAAATGAATTTTAAATTATAAATTAAAACACCAACAATATTTTTTGTACATTTGGTTTCCATGTTCATGATTTATCCCCTACCCGTATCATGTAACTTTTTTTTTTTTTTTTTTTTTTTTTTTTTATATTCATAATATCCTACTCAAGTTTTGGTCTATTCTGTCAGAATCATTCAAGCAATACCATGGCATTATCATTTGAAAATAAACCTTATGTACATTGTAGATAACAGTTTCTGCATGTTCTGGTTAATATTTACAACTGGGAAAGTCAAAATATTTATAAAAGATTTATTTGTTTGATGCGACTTAAAAAAGCTAACTATTGGTTGTATAATAGGGGGCATAAAACAAATTGGTTTTTTTACTGATGGCATGAAAACATAATTTAAATTAAGTGGTTTTCCAAATATTTTTATTTATCTTACCAGCTTTTCCAAAAAAAAAACAAAAAAAACAAAAAAAATAATAAAAAACAAAAAACAAAAAAAACAAATTCACAGGTTTTTCAAGACTTTGCAACCCCTATGCCCAAAGTCAATAACTTTACTCAGTACTCAAGTTCAACTGACTTTTCATGATTTTAAGGCAATTGCTTATATATTGATGGCATACAATTGTAAATAATGGTGAAAGCTATTGCTTAATTGAAGAAAACTTCAGAAATATTCAAACATAATTTGAATACGTACTCAAATTTTGAATACTGTACTCAACGCATTCTTCATATTTTACTGAAAAATCATAAATTGATATGTGAATTATGTAAAATAATTATGTTTCCTATTAACCAAGTACAAATTCGGAAGTTTTACAAATGTCAAAATAATGAAATAAAAGTTGACCTTGAGTATTGATTAAATTTGGTGACTTTGGGCCCAGATTTTGTACACTTCATAACTTGTGTTACAAAGAGTACAATCATGTAGTGTGTTCATTGTTTTATGAGCTTCCCAAAATTTGTGAAAGCGAACACTTATTGAGAAGAATATGTCAAAAGATACAGAAACATCCAATTGTGAGTGAAGACTTCACACTTTAGAAAATAAAGCACAAGAATAATACCACTACAATCCATAACACCAATATCAAGGAGAAAAATCTTTTCTGTGTTATAAAAATAAATCATCCACCCCTACAAATACATTTATGACACTGGATTGTGGGTGTGTCCATTGAATTGTAGGGGTGGATGATAGTTTTAAGAGGTAAAAATCTTTTGTGTGTTATAAAAATAAATCATCCACCCCTACTAATACATTTATGACACTGGATTGTGAGCGTGTCCATTGATTTGTAGGGGTGGATGATAGTTTAAAAGTTGTTTATTGAGGGTAAACCATACATATATATATATATATATATATATATATATATATATATATATATATATATATATATATATAAAAACCATATATATATATATATATATATATATATATATATTTATATATACAATGTATATATATGTGTGTGTCTGTCTGTCTGTCTGTCTGTGATAATGATTAGATAAAGACAAGAAAACCAACTCTATAAATATTTTCACACACAATCACCTGTTTACCTCGCTACCTGTAAAAAAAGACTTTAGTTATGCTAGCACACTATACAGGGTTTGATATGTTTTCTGTCCAGAATCATCATTTCTCCCATATTGGACAGATGTATCTGCAATTTTGCCATGCCGGAATTTCTCGGTCCACAACCTAGGCCATAGACAAGCTACACACGCTATGATGTGACAATATGATTTAACACTAAAAGGACTTCTAGGTGCCATATGCATTGGGTTTTATTTACGTATATATAAACATGTATTTGAATCATGGGAGAAAAATAATCAAACATGGGTGTGTTGAGTGGAATGCGAAATCTCAACTCTCATGGTAAGAACCTGGGGCCCGTTTTACGAAAGGTCGTAAGTCCTAAACCCTAAATTTAGTCCTAACTACCATGGCAACACATCGCTGATTGGTCAGTTCCATGACAATTAGGACTAAGACTTAGGATTTAGTACTTACGACCTTTTGTAAAACAGACCCCAGAAAGTGCAATCCTTGGGGAAACTCTCAGAATGGGCAATCAGAATCATACCACTGTGGTGGAGATTTCCTTATCCACTCCACACATCCACATAACATTCTATTTTTCCTTGAGTACAGATAGTCCTTTTCCAGTTAAAACAACTTATCTATAGAAATTTTGGCAATAACTAAGGTCCAGTTACTTAAGATGGACAAATGATAGGAGAGGTGTTCCAAAAAATATTGTCACTTGCATTGCTTCTCTTATGCTACATGTACAAATGTTTATGATCATTTTAACTAGCTCCTCCCTTCATAATACTCTCCATCTGCCTGAAGACATTTATTTTTTGATGTGGTTAATCCACTTTTGGTTCACAGTTCAAGCTCTTCAATGGGGACACTATTTAGATACTGATAAATTCTTTGATTTCTAAAACATCAAATAACACTTACTGTTATAGAATTGAAAACCCAAACAAAGAATTCTTTTTTCATAATGTATTCCATCTTCTTTCCGCTTGAACGTCTCAATGTGTTTAAAGCCACACTCAACAATTTTTCACTAATTTCAATAATATGGTTGCCCCCAGTTTTTAATGGTGGAGGAAAGAAACCCAAGTTACAATGTACCAGGGAAGGGACCAACAACCATTTGCAGGTAAACTGCCTTACTGGCAAACTTTCTCACAAAATCAGCTTAGATTCCAATAGGATTTAAACCTGCACTGACTTACGGTGAATAACATCATGATATTCTTGATGCTAGTTAGCAAAGGAACCCCCCCCCCCCCTCCTTCTGTAATAAGTAATTTCTGTAATTTGCTAATTAGGAACTTTAGTAAGAAAAAGTCAGTGAGAATTTTTGTAATCAATAATCAGGATAAAAAAAAGTAAACCAATCAATATTCAATTATTATAAATTATCGGTCCAATCTCCCGTGACCCGACCTAAAATTAAGAAATGATGTTTTTGTGCAGATCAAAATCAAACCCTGATTTGTTTGTTTTGTTAATAACTAATTATATACAGCTATAACATGTATAAATATAATTAAGTGTTTCTGTACTGAAAATAGACATCGTCATTCTAGGTACTTTTTTCCAAACCTTTTTTACAATGTTATTAAAAGTAATGATGCTGGTTTCCGAAAACTTCAAATAAAAAAAACAGAAATTCACTATCTTTAGAATTAATTACCTCCATATCCAAAATTTGAATATTTAGATGACATCTTTTTTAAATTTTATGATCCAATGTCAGAAACGTAGGTCTCGTTGTTCAACTGGTTAGTGGCAAGTCATGAAAGAAAGTTTCGAAACTAAAAACTGGTATTTTGTTCAAACTTGAAATGTGGATAATAGTATCAGTAATGGATTGTTTATCCATTTTAAAACATTTGCCATGATTTAGTTTAAACCAAAACTGAGTGTTTATTCTTAGTACATACTATTTAATTCTCTCTCCATTGGCTACCATATCCCAAAAAGTACATGTATATACATCTAAACATATCATACTCTAAGTACCTGAAAGGACAATGACTTTTCAATGCAGAAATACTTAGGCGCGACTGAAGATACAAGATACATTCAAATTAATAATTTGTAATACCGGTAATTAATTTCTTTTTCCAATTTACAGTACACACCTGTATAAGTACATGTACCTTTGCAGTAGCCAGTTATGACTGAGGTAGATATACGTTAACAGATTAATATTACAGTTATCAGACTCCAATATATTTCAGTTAATGTATCATGTCCCATACTTCAGGAATGATAATAAATATCACGTAATTGTAAATTGACATTTTTTGTATCTTCAGATATTCATAACCTAGGATCTCATTTAAACATTTGACCAGATCAGTGGTGAAAATACAAAGATAAGGACACTGACATAACGAACAGTAACTTGACATAACGAACAGTGAAGGATTGATGGGATTTTGTACTGTGCCCTCACTGGTCACAGAGACATCAGTTAAAGTGGAACGCAAATGACCTCTAAAAGGGCATTAGCAGCTTTTTAAAAAAAATTGTTTTTTGACTACTTATAATAAGACTGATGTATAAAAACAATATAAGAGATATACAAAGGCATAAATTTTCTTATATCCTATAGATTTTGTGGAAATAGGTCAGGTCCTACGTGGTATTTATAGACAAATAGTAAGGTCAAATTAATCATTTTCAGACAAATAAGGGTTTCTCAAGGAATTTCCACAAAATATATATACATATATATGTAGGAATTTAAGAATTTTTATGCCTGTGTATATCTCGTTTTTTTTTTTTTTTGGTTATTGTACACCAATCTAAGTAGTGAAAAAAGAAAGAAAAAATGGAAAAACACAGCTACATGTACATGTAATGTGCCACAACCAGCCAAAGAGACTTCTGTTGAAGTTGAATGCAAATGACCTTTAACTTTCACTGCTCGTGTTAAGCATCTTGGGAAGGAACAGCCACTAAATTTACTAAAACAAAGATTCAATGATTATGGATTACAAAGTTCACCTCACACCAACATATTTTACACGACCTTTGACCTGATCATGACCTAAACCAACCTTCTCAACCCCCAGCATTAAAACTAAAGCAAGTCCAAAACAGCATTGCTTTTGCAATAATAAACTACTGGCCTAATACAGCATCTCAAGCATTTCCTAGAATCATAAGCTAATATGCAATGTAGAATTTGCTGATGAATTGGCAGTACAGTAAAATGCATGTAACTTGGTGGGGCGGAGTCTCGTGAACCCTTTCTTGACCTGGACGAGTTCAAATTTGAGGTAAAATGAAGCATAACAATAAAATTACACTGACTAGAGAAATCGTTTCAACTTGTCATCAAACATAACTAAGAGAGTATCTAGTGAGAAATAAAACGTTTTTCCTGTGCAGACTGTCAAAACCGAAAAGTGAGTACAATCATCCATATGACAATCAAAAGGTTACTCCACCCCGCGACCTCTCATCAAATCTTTTTAACCAAATGCAGAAACAAGACAATAGTATAAATCCCCTATTTTGTAGGGCTTAGAGACAGAGATAGGCTAAAAGGTTTAACAGGGATCAAATCCAGGACCCGGTCTTGAGAGACAGATGCTTCACCATTCAACTATCTGAAATGATTGACATATTTAAATGCTAGAATCACATTCAACCGGAAAAACATCAAAATCTGAAAAAAAATATGTCAGTTCTTTTTTATTTACTTTTGTTTCTAGAGTGACATAAATCCTAAACAAACTTGTAAAATGTTGATAAGAAATAATATTGAGAGTTCCTAGGTTATTGTAACATGGATCAGAACGATCTGCGAAACAATTGCTAATCGGTTTCAGCTTTTACATAACTTGTTTCCTTACTTCAGCACCTTCCTACATGAAATTGAAGCTGTACATTTGAATATGTTTCCCTATGAAAAGTTCCCCACAATGAAAATGTTAAAATATATTTTAAAGATTTTGAGTTGGTTTAAATAACACTTATATTCCAGGTATTAATTCAAGACAAAATAACATGTTCATAACTCTCAACTACAAGACCCCCCTTTCCACCAGCATACAGTGGAACCTCCCTTAAAGACCCCCTTACTTAGGATACCACCTCATATTTAACATCACAAATATTCTGTCTCTTGATAAATGTCTAGTTAGTACAGAATCTCAGTTAGAGACCACCTCACTAATCAGACCACCTCATTAATCAGACCACTCTGAGTCAGTCAATTATATGGACTTAATAGTGAGGTTCTACTCTAAATGCTACTGTATGTAAGACCTAACTGTATTTTTCACTTTTTCAGTTTCTTGATAAATATCTAATTTGTACAGATCAGTTTAGAGACCAGCTCGCTAATCAGACCACCTCGCTAATCAGACCACTTTGAGTCAGTCAAATAGATTGTCTTAATAGTGAAGTTACACTGTATTTTGATTCCCAAACTAACATCACCTCAACTGTTCTTCCTAACTACAGCTTTGAAATGTACTGGAAACTGACCAAGTCTAAAAAATGGTCATCTTTGCAAAAAATACATTACTAATCCAGCAACTAAAGATAGCATGTTCTGTTAACTATAAGATGTACATACCATGCACATTTAAATGATGTATCAGCGGTAAAAGCAGGTATACCTGAGCTCAACCTATCTTCTTATAACAACAGCATAGAAAATATATAGAAACTCTAAAAACGGATCATTTTTGCAAAAAAAACCAGGACTAATTATAAATCCAGCAACTGAAGCATAGCGTGTGCTAAAAATGATGAGACATTGCCATGTAAACTAATATATATTGTATGAGCAGAAAAAGTGAGTAAATCTGACCCGACCGATCTTCTTAAATTGGACACCATGGTAACAGCATAAGCTCCCTCAACATTGCTAGAGAATATTATACAACATGTACAAGACGATGAAAAGGTCTTCTTGTCAGTCATCCTATCTATAAAACCTCTAACTATGGTGCAAAATGGAATTAATTTGAACCCCCATCTTAGGCAGTGGTATCTACTGCTTTGCCAAGCCAGAATTTCTCTGTTCAAGCTACACGCGTTATGATGTCACAATATAATTTTATAACTTATGACTTCTATGTAATGAGAATAAAGTGCTTTAAAAATTGAGTCCAGTTTTAATCCCATCATGAGAGAAAAATAATCAAACAAAGGTGTGCTTAGTCAAAAGGGAAATCTTATACATCATGGCAAAGTCCAAACCGATGGTATCCCTAGATTTGGTTTCAAACCAGATTTTTACCACTGAGAGGGGAGATATCCTTATCAACATGACATACTCACATTAGATACTTATTCTATCAATCTTTGTTACTCATATGCCCTGTAGATGCTACATGTACATACCAAATCTAGTGACAACATTAACTAAGGAAAGAATATTATTCTGGCTACGGTAAGATACTGAAAAATGGTACGAAAACAAGATGTTTTATCGCCTAACACCAAACTGCAAAGTTTTGGAAAAGCAATCATTGTCACAGAGATGTTTGCTCCATGTCATGTTACAAGAAATGCACATAAACACAAAAGAGATAGTGTGTAAATACATACAGGCTGCAGGAGGTTAATTACATGAACGTTACTGCTAGACAGCCGCTCAAAACTCGCCTGGTTCGACAAGGAGCCAGGTTTTGACTGTTCCGTGTTTGATGGAACCTGTTCATTTTCCGACAGTTCTGCATCGGACGCGCAACTGCTGGTGGAGGAATATGTTGATGTGGAGACTTCTGAGTGCACCCTATCCTCCCATTCCTCTGAGCTTACAGCACCCTAAAAGAGAGATAGCTGAGGATTGAAATATGCACATGTGACAGAAAAAAAATAGATGTTTGCTCTAATGTTTTGCATTTATTTTCTGATTTCGGTATGCATGTTGAACAACATTTAACTACATTTATAATTTAAGCTCAACACTTTCTTAAAAGATACAATATACAGAAAAACATTAACATTGTCACCTATATATATCCAAAAATATGTTCAAAGTTGTCTCTGACCTGATATATAATTACTGTATTCAACACAATAAGTGACCTGGGCCACAAAAAAAAAGGAGAAAGGGGATGGGCGTTTTTTGGGACCAATTACATGTACATGTAATAGACAAATTCATGTATGGCAGTATATTTTTTATAAGGCACAGTGGTAAAGTTGCTGCATTTAATACAGCTAGAAATAAACTGTTATTTACATTTTTTCTGGTCCACATTGCCTTGTCAACCACCCAGAAAAGATACTTGATCATCTGTGGAAAAAGGGGGAGGGGCTCTTATAGGGACATGCGTGCTTATTGGGTTGAATACGGTATTGTCAAAATATTTCATTCTTAACACCTCACTTGATATTGATCATTTGTTACAATTAATAATAATTACAATTAGATTTACCTACATTTTTTTTCCTAATTCCAAGAAATTTGTGATTTTTCTAGAAATGATATTTCATACTATCATAGAAATACAAGAGATTATGACTAACAGGGATTGTTCACATTGTGAATGGGGCCTTATTTTGGCCCCGTATAATAGGGTGGTAAAATTCCATGACTAAGATAGACTGATTATGAAAAACAAATTCACCATCAATAAAAGATGACTAACCTTATTCTCATCTGCTAGTAATTGGTTAACTTCGCCCTCTGACGAGCTTAACTTACGGCCATTTTTGCCTTCTTTTCCCCGAGATATCAGCCCTGAAGGAGTTCGTCTTGCTCTTATATAAGAAGCACCTGACTCGCTACTGTCATCAAGTCTGGGTTTACGACGTCGTAGACCCTGAAACATTTTACTTTCTGAATCAGATTCGGCTCGGTCAGAATCTGATTCCGTTTCTTTCTTAGACAATCCAGATTTATGTCCCCTTTTATGAGCAATATTCATGCCAGCACTAGAATCCAGGGACGTCGTCCCACACTCTCCTGTTTCTTCCAGATCACTCATTTCATGGAGAAAGTCACTTAAACTAGAAATTTTGGAAAACTTTGTTTCATGGCATTTGTGACCCAGACTTTCGAAATTGCTGGGTTTTCTGAAATCATCACAATTTTCATCAGCAATGCAACTATTATCGTTAACAGTCAATTTTTGAGAATGAGATATCCCTTCCTCCACTGGTGAAGCTGATGATTTTTTTTCAGGACAAAAATGATTAATGCTACCGTTAGAAATAATTCCCTTTTCTTCCGTTTTTACCGTATGGCACATATCTTTTATTTTGGAATCAACTGTGCTCACTTTCTGTTCATTTTTGTTGTCATGATTAATTTCTTCCACTGACAACATTTCAAATCGACCATTACTACCATCAGTTTTAGAATCTGTGTCGGTCTGATTTTCCGCGTTTTTGTCATCGTTCTTTAGCGTTTGATCTTTACCGATCTTTGACGTAATCTTTCCATCGTTGTCATCCTCAACCTCACTTTCAAGGCTAGTACTTTCTCGATTGTACGCTTTGGAACAAGAATTTGTCATCTTTTTTATTTGTGAGTTAATCCCAGTCACCACAAATTTAGAACCGTCAGCTGATTGAATGTCAACGTCAGAAATCAACAAACCACAGTCAGAACATTTCCCTGAAGCATTTTTATGAATATGATTGCATTTAGTTTCATCAGAGCCTTGACCTGTACCATTTGATCTTGAATAGACATCACTCCAACTGACGGATTTTCCTTCTACATTATGACCGTGTTTATTCGTAGACTCACTTTCCTGAGATATGTCACTGTTCAGTCTTACTTGGTACTCCTTCTCTTTCTTCTTCTGTCTCGATACACTGACGGGGCTCCATTTCTCACTTTTGCCATTAAGTTTCTCAGATTTCGGTCTGCTGATATTTTGCGATAGTTTCGTGATGACAGAATTGACTCTTGTGGTAGATTCTGCATTGTTTTCATGACTTTCTGTCTCACCACCCGTGAAACTGGTACTACGTGTAAAAGAGTAACTTCTCCATGTTTTACTTCTTCGCAAGTTTGAATTCCTGTAAAAAAAGTCATAATGAAAGTTTACAAAGCTCACCTCACCTCAAACAAACATATTTGACATCCTCCGAACCTGCCCTCAAATAAATGTCAAAGCAATAATTACTACAAGTTTACAGATATCTATCTACAGTATGTGTATTTAAATTGGCATGCTCATATTTTAGTGTTCTGAGGAGTTGTAAACTTATTAGTAAATAGTAAATCATGGAGGTTATCAAAATTATTAAATATATCTCAGGAATTTTTGTTCAACTGATTCAAATTTAACTTATTTTCAGAGAAAACGTTGTTGCTGTTCACTTCTTGACAAGAACTATATGCATGTCTTGGTAAGATAATCTGCAAATGAATTTGAACGTGTAAATTGGCCTTATCCTAGACAGTGAATCTTGTAAGAATGCAATAATCTTGTAAAAAGTGCACTTGTAAGAATGCAATAATCTTGTAAAAAGTGCACTTGTAATAATGCAATAATCTTGTAAAAAGTGCACTTGTAATAATGCAATAATCTTGTAAAAAGTACACTTGTAATAATGAATAATCTTGTAAAAAGTGCACTTGTAATAATGCAATAATCCTATTAGTGTTTCCTGGACTGGCTGGCAGGAAAAGTCAGAAATGACAAACCATTACTGACTTGTATAAAGGAGCTTACCTTCCAAATTTTCCCTCCCTGTAAGGGGCTCGGTGAGAAAAATGAGACAGCACTGTTTGTGAGTGTACCATACCCAACACTAGCATCAGAACCACTGGAATGACAAGCTCACTAATACAGAGTTCCTGTAAAATAAAAAAAATAATAGGATTTAGAAAAAAATTTCCAGGGGTCGATAAATCAAGGTTTCAACCCATATCAAAAGTCAGCAATTGTTTTATTACATGATTATCTTATCTGGCCGATTCAAATTTAAGAAATATGAAAAGTAACGGTTATGTCCGTAACCTTCAATGATTACACAAGTAACAAGAGTGGTAAGAATACCACATAATTTGCCGAACGTGGTGACAGTCTCAATGTACCATCAATAATCTATATGTGAAATATCAAAGCCCTACCCTCCAGGTTCAAAAGATATGGCCCAGGTTAAAGCATCTGAAAAGTAGGCAAACTCCAAGGTCACGGTCACTTGGTCAAAAGTCAAGACCCTAAATGAAAGTTTGTATTTTCTCATAGGGTCCAATGATGAACTTCGGTCCTTGCTGGCTGCCATCTTGGATGAGGTATGAACCTGCTAACACCTTTTTATATGGGTGCATCCAAAGACCATTGTAACCAAGTTTGGCTCAAATTGACCAGGTAGTTTCAGAGATCTTTAAAAAAGTTCCCATAGGGTTCCAGGGCTCTACAACACTAAAAAAATTCACTCTTCATTTGGCCATGCCAGCCAGGAACTTTTACTCGCCAATATATATATATATATATATGTGTGTGTGTGTGTGTGTTCTTAAAAAATCCACTGGATGAAAATACAGAAATGAAATGAAATATTAATTTTCTAAGTTTATGTAATATTTTATTGTTTCAATCAATTTAAAACAAGGTTATTAACTGTATGTTGACCTTTTGTATATTTTATATCAATCCAGGAGTGTTTATATGCCTATATTTTTCATATTTGTTGCTCTAATATTGAGGCAACCTTAAACTTTGTTTTTAATTTTTTAGCACCAGTTTCTTTTCGACAGAATTTACAAAACAGACTGCCCACAAGAATTTAAAATCTAGAGTCCATGACCTGATCGTCAGACAAACATCTGTTCTTTAATGTATAGGTGTTTGTCCGACAATCGGGTGTTTGACTCTCGATTTTAATTTACAGATAAAATTTCCAGTTCCGACTGTGGTTAATCCCTTCGGGGATTCTGTCATTTATTGTGTTGCCCCACGATAAATCGGCCACGATAGAATCCCCAAAGGAGGACACTAGGCCGAACTTTCTGCCCCGATTTTACCATTTAAAAATCGCTGTAGTCGAACACTAGCCAGTGTTCCAGTATTCCTTTAACCAAGATCGTTTAAACTTAGTAGTGTCTAATGATGCTTCTGTTCAAATCGATCGAGAAAAAATGTCAGTGTGCTGTTAGGAAAATTTCAGTCGAAAACATGAGAGCAATACAACGTTTTTTATAAGTAATCCACGTGCGTTAGATGCTCTAGTTTAGGGTTCGCATAACAGACCATGATTTCGATAATGTAATTTTCACAGTGAAAACGGACAAACTTTTGATTTCCCTTCAGCTGGTCGCAATGTGCGACTGAATGAGGATATAAACACTCGCCAAAATCTAAAAAATGGTCGCATTTGCGAGTGATTTGGTCGCATTGTAGAGCGCTGGGTTCAATGTTAAACTAAGTTTCCTGCTGGAGGCCATCTTGGATAGGACCAGGACCTGCCAGACATTTTTCATTTGTGTCCATCCAAAGACCATTGTTACCAAGTTTGGTTCCAACTGGCAAAGTAGTTTCGGGGGAAAAGATCTCTAAACCATTGCTCTAGCTAGGATTTGAAAGGGACAAGGTGTAAATTCTGAAAAAGGCATATTGGCATGCTGATTGATCATTAAACATTTTTTTCTTTTATTATATCAACATAGATACACACATAGATATATATGTAATAATGTTAATGATGTAACCAAGTGACTATTAATGTAAAATTGAATTTTTGTATCTTTCTCGATGAAAAATTTCATCAATACAAAATGCTGGTATCAGAACAATCTGTCAAGTAATTTCAGAGGTTTTGTGCTCACAAGATGAAATTTAAGCAGATCAGCTAGAAAATCTTCAAAGTCCAATACTGTTAACTCCTACAAATTTTCTTTTATCAATTTAGTAGTAGAGAATGCACATCTGATTATCATAACAAACAATTGTATCAAATATTTGTTTTCCCATAGGGTCCAATGTTAAATTATGTTCCCTGTTGTCAGGGATCTTGATGAGGTGTGAACCTGAAAAACACATTTTATACATGGGGACCACCCAAGGACTATTGTGACCAAGTTTGGTCCCAATTGGCTCAGTAGTTTCAGAGGAGAAGATCTTTGAATGAAAAGTTTATGCCAGACGGACGACAGATGGACGGATGGACGATTGACGCAAAGTGATGGCAAAAGCTAAAAATTAATATTTTCAATTAAAATAAAAAACTTACAACGTATACTAATACTTACATCTTGACTGACACTGTACTCAATGTTCCGAAAGAAGATGATGACAGCTGTCACTTGAAGAATGTACAAAACCATAAGACACAACCAAAATTTGAATGTGGTGTGTTGCATCCACCTACAGTGTAGATCAAAAATAAAAGTCACCATCATACATCAACATCAAGTATATATATCATACAACTTAACTATCAGATTCTGATGAACTAATGGATTATGCTAATTAGGTCCGAAATGTTTACAGCAATCTGTAAAATTGTTTTGGGTTGTAATTTAAACAACAGGGTCAGACATAGTCTTTTCAAACACCTATATGACACTGATTTATCCATACTCTCTATGAATTCCCCATGTAAAATGTCAAGAATATTTTTCAAACCTAGACAAAACAGGACACTTTTAAAACTCTTCAACACAGAGTCATCAAAGATTACAAAGCTCAACTAAAATCAACACACGTTTTACATCTCCCAAAATTAAACTGACCTTAATGAATTGTCTGAATAGAAACTTCGCAACAACAAAAATACAGAACTAATTTTACATCTGAAGCATAGCATGTGTACGCCATTCACATTTGATTGATGTAAGATCTGTAGAAATAGGTAAATCTGACCTCAACCAAACTGCTTAACCCAATGCTGGGAACATAGCATCAATCCCACTCCCTCAACTTTGTAGTTGTGAGCTAAAACTTTGCACATGATGTAAGAACAAAACAGAATTGACTTACCATCTGTAGAAGAGGGGGAAGAAGAGGACTCTTGTGATGGCTTTGTGGGTTATATAAGTCCATGACACTTGTGGTTTTACTTTGGAAAATGTTGAACCTGAAATGAATACAATGAATAGAGATACACGTCAAATAAGCTTAAAGTCCATCACGATGGACATCGTACTCATCAAGTCCCATAACTCTGGCTACAATGACTGAATGTTGACCATACATGTAACTTATTTCAAGACCTCATTGATACAAAACTTACTATTCTATATGTGAAGAGAGAAACCCCCATTAATCATGATATCTGATAAAATCCAAACTGTTTCAAACTGATGGATGAAAATAATATTCTTCTGTCCAAAGCTTCAATCTTCAGCGCCTTAGAAAACTCATCTAACCAAGGACCACACACAGCTATGTTTTAAAGGCCTTTGTAAACAGTTGCCCTTCATAAAGAGTTGACTTTTAATGCCAGTTTGACTGTACCATCAGACAAATGTTTAGCATTTCATCTCTATATATCTGAAATACAACATTTGTACGACATGTATATTACAAGTCTTCTTCAGGCAAATATGAAAAACTCATTTTGCAACTGTGCATATTGCATATCATCAACCTTTGATCCACCCCTGTAATAAGTGAAAAAATGCCCATGTTGCAAAAAACACCAATCATGATTACCCGGTAACTTGTACAGCGACATCTAAACAGAGGACAATGCTGTATTACAATAGATACTTGTACAACAAGAAGTCATAGAAACATACGAGACATCTTCAGCTAGCCATAAGCAGTATGTGTCTCAAACATATGACAGTATCATATACAACAGGTTGGTATTTACTTTTCCTACATGTTTTCCACTTCAAAGTTAGTATTTGACCTTGACCTTTGATCCCTGACCTCTGACTAGAGCTGTTATCATGATTGAGATTAGCATCACGATATCAGCGAATCTTGCTGATATCAGGAATCACCATGACCTGTTTTAGGATGGCTCTGCGCTATCGTTAAATTTTCTTGGGCCCTTGTTAAATTGTCTGCGCCATCGTTAAATTTCCAAACGCCATCGTTAAATCAACAATCGCCATCCTAATACACAATGCACTGTAGTGTAGCCTAAACAAATCTGTTATCGTTTTCGGTGTTATTCACTTTCATACAAGCTTATTTATCAGTTATTTTGGAGAAATAATAGACAGATGAATTAACATCATGTGATATATACAAACACAGTCATGTCAATAGAAGCCAACAACTGACAAAATCTGACGGCAATTGTCATGAAAATGCCGATGTTTATATACAGTGCCACGGACAGCGACGATGTCTAACATAAGCAAATGTATCCCCAAACATGAATTTTTGGTATTAATGCCTTAATAGACAGAATAAAAATAAACAATATTAACAGTATATTCAATAATTTACCACTGAAAATGATTGACCACAACCGAACTGCAATGTGGGTTCGGCCATATTTCATTTCCACCAAGTTAAATGAACAGACCAACACCAAACCCGATCCATGAAAGATGTAAAGATTTTATAAAATTATTCATCTGTACACAAACTTTAAGAAAAGGTGCAGGAATTTTATTTGCGTTTTAATTCTATTATTCAATTTATTTAAAAGTTTTTAAATTGAAATTATTTCACTGAAAGATAAGTATGCATAAAATCGACTGATTTATAAATTAATGTCAGTGTGTATCGGGTAAAGGTCTGTGTCATCAACAGTACAAAAATGCTCTTTTACCCTCAGCTAATCTACATACATGTTTTAATCATATAGTAATTTATTGAACTGTAATGATTTTATCAATAAAATCATAAATTTTTTATACTTTATATTTTATTAATATTATTCATTCATTACATCAACTGTAATATTTTCAGTGAAGGAATAAATCAAATTTACTTTTTAAACAGATGTCAGAGCATAAATAATTAAATAATTTCAAATGCAATCGTAAAAGTCGCGACTCATATTTTTTCAGCGGGATGGCAGTGGAGTTTGGGAGGGGGTGTTTGAGTCGAGTCCTAGATTGCTCCATCATTAAATTTTCATCAATGGAGATCCCTGATGATATCATAATGATAATATTGCTATGTTCCACAGAATTAAATTCAGTAGTATTCTTGCTAACTATGCCAATTAAACAGTGTTTGTTTGTTGTCTGTATCATGAATAAGATCCCCTCAGTAAGACAGACTCATAATAAATGTAAAATAAAATATTTTTGAGGAGTGTCACAACAATATACAGTGAAACCTGTGTATAGGGGCCACCCAAGGGACCAGAAAATATTGACCTTTATGTGCAGGTGACCCTTATACACAAGTTCAATTTAGTTGAAGTATGGAGTCAGAGGACTTGAAACAAGAGGCTCTCAAGAGCCTGTATCGCTCACCTGGTTATTTGCTTGAGAAGATCAGACGAACCGAGCAATTTTTGTAAAGGACCTTCCATACATAAATCCTGTAAAGTTTGGTTGAATTTGCTTCAGTGGTTTCAGAGGAGAAAATGAAAATGTGATTTTCCCATAGGGTCCAATGATAAACTAAGCCCAGCCCTGGCGGCCATGGTTTTGACAGATCGGAACGAAATGAGCAATCTTTGTAAAGGACCTTCAATACATCATTCTTCTAAAGTTTGGTTATATTTGCTTCAGCGTTTTCAGAGGAGAAGATGAAAATGTAATTTTCCCACAGGATCCAATGTTCTTCTTCCAAGTCAGGAACCGGATTCATGAATGAATGAATAAGGTTCTGCGAAAACTTTGCAGTGTGTGCAGCACAGCAGTCTTCTTTTGGCTATATAATGTTAAACTAAGCCCCGTTCTAGTGGCCATGATTTTTGACGGATCAGAACAAAATGAGCAGTCTTTGTAAAGGACCTTGCATACATCATTCCTGTAAAGTTTGGTTAAATTTGTGTCAGTGGTTTCAGAGGAGAAGATGATTTTCCTATAGGATCCAATGTTAAACTAAAGCCTCGCCATAGCGGCCATGTTTGTTGATGCAAAGTGATTCCAAAAGCCAGGTGAGCTAAAAATGGCGGTCAAGGAACAATTTTCAACAACGGTTTTGAAGTCGCAACATCAATATCTATTTGGAAACCAAATTTCATTGAAATCAAACAATGTTGAATTTTCCCGCCTTTTTTGTCGGCCATTTTGAAAATGGCGGTCAACAAACAATTTTCAAACCGGTTTTGAAGTCGCCACATCATGGCAAACATTTTATCAATTTACATTCGACCTCTATCTTTCATAGTTTTGGAGTTAGGAGACGAAAAACATAAAAATTGAAAAAATTCTGTGAAAAAAGGGCAATAACTCCTACACAGGTTTTTGGATTGTCTTCAAAATTTTCAGGGTGGGTAGATCTTGATATGCTGAACATTTTTGCAATTTACACTTGACCTCTATCTGCTACATTTTTTGAAATAAAAAATTAAAAATGCCAAAATTTTGAAAATTTTACAAAAAAAGGGCTATAACTCCGAGATGAGTTTTCCGATTTTCTTCAAAATTGCATGGCAGGTAGATCTCATCAAGCTTATCACTTTTACCCTATGTCAGATTTTTGATATCTGTAATGGTTTTGGAGTTATTGGCCAAAAACTGCAATTTACCCCCTATGTTCTATTTTTAGCAACAGTGGCCATGTTGTTTGACCTGCGAAATAGAAAATAACAAATTTGAAACTAAATACCCTAGTGACGACTCAGTTCAAGTTTGGTTCAATTTGGCCCAGTGGTTTCAGAGGAGAAGATTTTTGAAAGTGAGTTAACGACGGACAGACGGACGACGCACGACGGACGCAAAGTGATTGCAATAGCTCACTAGGTGAGCTAAAAACTGGCCTTTATAGACAGGTAATGCTTATACAGAGGTGACCGCTATAGCAGGTTTTACTGTATGTGATTTGAGTATGTCTAGGCAGCTCAAGTATGTGATAAATATAAAGACTTTCTGTTCTGTTGGAGTCAGCGATATCGTCGTCACGTCAGTATCATGATTTATCGCGATGAGGATATATGATAACAGCTCCACCTCTGTCCATGAAAAAACACCATATGTATGTGCATAATGTGAACCGACAGTGAGAATTGTTTTCCTTCAAAATTCAGTCATGACCTTGACCTTCCTTTTCACATGAGGAGTATGTATATCAAATTTGATAAAAAAAAAAACCTAAGCACAATGGTTTGGTATGTATCTTACCTATAATTTTTTGTTGCTTTGTGACCTTGACCTCTGACTTGAAAAAACAAAAGACCTCTTTTACTCTCCATAAGGACTATGTGTACCAAATATGAGAAACCTAAGTGCAACATTTTGGTCTGTAATATAACTTGCCTACAAGCTGCTACAATCTACAGACAAACAGAAACTGAACCACAACACAAATAGTGTATAAAAAGCAATATACACTCTTGTATAAAAGGCCACTGCCTGTCAATAAAAGCTACTTTTGCTTGTTCCCTTGAGTGACCTTTAAACACAAGTTTGACTGTATAAAAGAAAGCAAACTTGACATTATTCATGTTATTTACAGTCTATCTGTCAAACTATTTGTAAGTCATATTTCATCTCTGAATTAAAATTCACAGAACATGACAAAATATGATCACAAACATGAGAAATGTCCGCCAAGTCAATTTATCTTGTACAAAATACATTGCACATTGTATTCCAGTTACAACATGCATCTAATATTATTCATAGCTTTTATTATCTGTATGTAAATAACATGCATTATATAATCTTTACAAAATAGACAAGGAAAATGTCAATATTACTCGGAGAACATCCAAGAATTAGAGACAGGAAGTTCTGCAAGAGGTTCAGCACAGGATAACACAGTCATATTATAGATATTCAGCAAGGGAAAACAGTTATATTACAGAGGTTCAGCATGGGAAAACACAGTCATATTACAGAGGTTCAGCATGGGAAAACACAGTCATATTAAAGAGGTTCAGCATTGGAAAACACAATCATATTACAGAGGTTCACTAAAGGAAACACATTCATATCACAGAGGATCAGCGAGGGAAAACATAGTCATATTACAGAGGTTCACTAAGGGAAACACATTCATATTACAGAAGTTCAGTGATGGAAACACAGTCATATTACAGAAGTTAAGTGAGGGAAAACAGTTATATTACAGAGGTTCAGCACTGGAAA
Organism: Atrina japonica; assembly: GCA_030159075.1. Taxonomy (NCBI): domain Eukaryota; kingdom Metazoa; phylum Mollusca; class Bivalvia; order Pterioida; family Pinnidae; genus Atrina; species Atrina japonica. The sequence goes on along the minus strand of BROG01001041.1, from coordinate 62,170 downwards.
ACAAAATCATACTACAGAGGTTCACTAAGGGAAACACATTCATATTACAGAGGTTCACTAAGGGAAACACATTCATATTACAGAGGTTCACTAAAGGAAACACATTCATTTTACAGAGGTTATATGGGCAATAATAAATATATCACATCAGATAAGTAAACAGTCGAACTTGCATTAAAGGCCAACACTGTATAAAGGACACCTGCTATAAAGAACATTCAAATACAACCTTTCTTGATTTTTTATAACGAATAATATGGACAATTTTAGAATATGAAAACAAAATGAATTTGTTTCTTTGGATTTCTTTTTCTTACCTCGAACCAAATCAACATCAATCAATTCTGTCTTGACCTTGACACTCCTTCTTGGTGCCGATTGGATTCCCTGAATAATATACATACATGTACAGATTATATACATCGTCTTGGAAATTAATTACATGTGAAAATGGAAAATAAACGATGGCTTCCATCACCAATACGTGAATGTATAAGTATGCTTATGCCACATAAACAGTAAAGCATAAATACATGTAGATCTATATGTACATATATTATACTTAAGCCAAGGAATATTGAACAATAAATGTCCATGTATCGCCAGTTGGAACTGAAACGTTTTTAATTTTAATTTTGAGAAACCCCTTCAATGAGATATCAAGCATAGGTTTCCTGTTATATAGTGGGTGTGGCATATCAACGATCCTGCAGTGGACTGGCATATGTCCATAGGCTTACGCATAGGTCAAAAGTTGTGATATTTATCCTACAGCTGTGATCCTGTGAGAAATTGTAGACAGGACTTGAAACAAATATAAACTTATACATACCATTATATAGACTAATACATACCATTATATTAACTAATACATACCATTATATAAACTAATACATACCATTATATTAACTAATACATACCATTATATAGACTAATACATACCATTATATTAACTAATACATACCATTATATAAACTAATACATACCATTATATTAACTAATACATACCATTTATTAAACTAATACATACCATTAATCAAACTATTACACACCATTACATAAACTAATACATAATATTAAATACATGTAAACTAATACTTATCATTAAATAAACTATTACCTACCATAAAATAAACTAACACATACATATACCACTAAATAAACTGATACATTCGGTACCATTACACTCTTTCAAGAAAACATAATTTTTCCTGGCCAATGTGGAAATATACAGAAAAAGAAACCTTTTTATGACAAAGTGAGCATACCTTTAAAAGTCTGGAATCAACTGAATGCTCCCACAGCTGCTTGTCGTAAGATCCGATCTGTAAACAAAACAATATGTATATCTTTAGATACAACAATAAAGAACATTACACATGTACATTACATATCTGAAAATTCAATTCCATGATCAGATCTGAAAATTCTCTCCCACCATCAGATCTAAAAACTTATTCCAACCATCATATCTGAAAATTGATACCCATGATCGGTTCTGTAAATTCATTCCCATAATCAGAACATTCTCTTCAGGAAATGCCATCACTGAACTTTATCATTTTTATAGATCAAAAGCAGTATGATACACGAGTGAAAAGGGCATAATTGGCCACCTCGCCCTGGAAATATCTACGGAACAGCCTAAGGACCAAAGGAGTTGGAAAACTTAAAAATTGTAACCTTTACTCTGTATAAGCTAGACACTTTAACCTTTCACCCCCAGATATCTAATTAACAAAATGTAGAATAGTCTATTATCCTTTGTGGGATTGATAAGGTTAATTTTTGTAATATAAAGAACATATCGGAAAACAGAATGGATGAGAGATTGGTTTTGCATTAAAATGATTTTTTTTTCTCATCATCATAATTTACAAGGATTTGCAACATGAGGACATTTCCAAATTTACAGTTTATAACTCATTAACCCCTGAAAAACAATGTATTCCTCTGTAAATCAATGACTTGGACCGGTCCAAATGTGTATTTAAGGGTAATGATAGATACCTGGGTCAAATGTTATAGTTTGCTTGTCTTTAGCGCATTCCTACATGTACTCTTAATTCGGGTCCAGCTATGTGTAGGAATTTTTAGGGATATGGTTTCCTTGATATAAGAGTACCTTTTTTGTGTCTATAAATAGGCAAACCCCTGAAAACATACCCCTGGTACATGTATATAAGAGCTTCTGTTTCCATTCCCATGACCAAGTACATACATGTATGTAACTGGGGTGTCAGTATGGAAACAGACACACCATGAGTTTTCTGTTGTGAGTACAAAAAAGGATAGCACAAGTAAAGGAAATTGTGAAAAAGACAGAAGGGGCAAAAATAATTGTTGATTATTGTAACGTCCCACTCAAGAATATTTCAATCAAATGGAGAAGTCACCAAATGCTGGCGAAGGGCTTCAAATTTTGGCCTATGCTTGGCACTTACTGCCATTGAGTAGTGAGGGTTCTTTACATGCATAATTAACATGCCGACACCTACTGTGACACAGGACCTTGGTTTTTACTGTCTCATCCAAAGGACGGGAAAAGCCAGCCGCCTCCACTGAGGCTCGAACCCGTAACCCTCCGGCTGCAAATCGAGCACTCTATCATGGAACCACAACAGCTCTCGCAAAATTGTAAAAGGTTGGGCAAAATTAGGACAGGGTAGGACAGCTGGAACATTAAATGGCTTTATAGCAAAGGACAACACAAGTCAATTAGTTTTCTTACCTTTTTCTGGTACCAAGCCACAGAGTCATGGATTTTATCCATTCCTTGTGGACCTCAAACTTGAAATTGGATTTCCCTCTTGAATAATGTTTTCCACTGATTGTACTGTGAAATGTATTTGCAATGGTGACTGTTGAAATCAAGCACTTGTGTATCACAGCAAAAGGATCTACATGTATGTAAATTTGTAATGACTTCCAGGAATACAGCTGATGATCCTGCACTTATAACATGAATAATATCTATTGTCTGGACAAAGTTTGATCTACTAAGTTATGTGACAACATCTGTAATCTGAAAATAGTATAGTCCTGTGCTGTGATACAACTTTTTTGACACACAAAATGTTCTAGTATCAGATGTTCAATTTCAGCAGCAACTGTTATCTTTTTTGTTATGGAACATAGATTAACTTGCTGTCCTGCAATAAAACACAATGATGACTTTGAGGAACTCTTGTTATAATTTACAAGTAAATAGGCAAAAATATAGTCTGAAGTATTTCCACAAATTTCTAATGACTTTCAGTTCAATTACATGTATACGTATATGTTTACAGGCATAGACATGTACATATGTATGTATGTGTATATATATATATATATATACATGTATGTATATATATATATATATATATATACAAACACACACACACACACACACACATATATATATATATATATATACACACACACACACATATATATATATATATATATACACACACACACACATGTATATGGTTTCATTGTAAGATCTTATCAGCCCTCTCACTTAGTGATGCTACTTTTACAGAAGTATTTTTATACCTCCCGTTACTACTTTTAGAGCAGAATTTTTATGCCTCCATTACTGTTTTTAGAACCACACATCCCTTTTAATGCAAATGTTATAACTTTTTATTTCTATTTCAGAGCAATCAATATCTATACAGAATACCTTGTGACTGTACAGGTGTTAATGTGAACCAGATTCCTGGTCTTCTATGTACATGTAGATAACATTATTACCTGCATAAAATAAAAATGACCTTTTAAAAATTGATAAAAAAATCATCCATAAAAACTGAAGCAATATGTACAGGCTAGGTTAATAACAATTTTATACATATCTTTTATTGAACTGTACAAATGTATACATTAAATTGACATCACATCGTGTTTTAACAGGCTGACATTTTCATTTTACAATCGAGAGAAATCATTTTGAAATTTAACCTGTTATTGATACTTCAAGGTGTTCAATCACCCAGTTTCATGAAAATGAGATATATTTAACGGTAAGATGCTGGAACTCTTGTACACGTACATGTATATACATTGTACAATGACATCAATAAACATGTTGATACAGAAAAATGTCAAATTATTTAGTATAGATATTTCTTGTTTGTGAAGTTTCAAGCTCAGTTGGAAAAAAGATTTATTATGTAATTAGTTTACTAGCAGAATACTGTTGGGGTTTTTTTTTCAAAGGAACATTAATTGTAAAATTGTAACCAGAATTTCCCTTCCATCATTAAAGAGTGACTATCACTGTATACATCATATTTGTAACTAGATGTAAACAAAAGGCCCATTCACAGTAACCTGAATGAAGGTGATAATACATCAATCATGTACATGTATGCTGATCATTGATTCAGGAAAAGATTTTTTTAAAGAAGATATCATCTTTAGGCCTTTTTGTAGCCCCATATGGGTTGTAGCCCCTTTTCATTAACATACATTATGTAAATGTAGCTTCCCATAGTTATTGTCAAATCTAGTTTAAATTGGCTTGTTTGTTCAAGAGAAAATATGAAAATTGTGTAAAAATTAACAAAAATCTTACATTGTACATAGGGTCATTGTTTGTTTATTGTTTAACGTCCCACTCAAGAATCTTTCACTCATATGGAGACGTAACCAAATGCCAGTGAAGGGCTCCAAATTTTGGCCTATGCTTGGCACTTACGGCCATTGAGCAGTTAGGGTTCTTTAACGTTCCAACACCTACTGTGACACGGGACCTCAGTTTTTACTGTCTCAGTTCGAAGGACATGAAACCAACCTGCCACTGGCTGGCCTCGAACTCATGACCTCACAATCAAGAGTCGAGCGCACTACCGACTGGGCCATCCTGGCTCACATAGGGTCATACAATGTACGTACATGTATGACCTTGACATCTGACTGAGTGACCTTGAAACTTTGTCAAAATGACAAAAAATGTCAAAAGCCATTTGTATAAATCCTTCCCTTTATCATTTGAAGCATCCTCTATTGATTTGTTTAAAAACAGACTTTGATATACATGTAGTTTGCAAATTTTGCAGATATAATCATGTATTGACTCAACAAATCGGAATTTATCAAATTTAATTAATTTAATTATTATTTAATTAAATAATTTTTGGTTCATAATTAGATTTTTAAAGATGTACCATCCAAGTTTTGTCCATTTTGGACTTTTTTTTAGCCCTGATACACATGTATATACTAAAGCTCTTTTATGAGCAAACTTTATACAGCATCACATCCATGGAGATAGTTCCTGTCAAGTTTTGTTAAAATTGACTCATCAGTTCTTGAGAAGAAGTTGAATATGTGTAAAAGATCAGAAAAAATGACAATTAATGACAGACCCTTTTTGGTAAACTTTTCCATTATGACGTCACAATTAAATGGCCCATCAAAAATTTGTTTGATTATGACGTCACAATCAAATAAAGTCAAAAAAGCACATGGAGGGCCATGTGTCAGACATTTGGCAATAGGTCAATTGCCCTTTCAACAGAAGTCAACAGCTGACACTACAGGTAATTTTGTTGGCTATTTTCATGAAAAACAAGGTAAGGTGTTGGCTACCTTCTCTTCTATTCAGTAAATAATCCCAGATTTCTATCTACATACACACACACACACACAAAAGAAGTTCAACAACACATTTTACTGGCTTCTTTACTTATACAGTAAAACCTGCTATAGCAGCCACCTCTATATAAGGATTACCTGTCTATAAAGGCCAGTTTTTTCAAGTCCCTTGACTGCATACTTCAACTAAGTTGAACCCGTGAATAAGGGTCACCTGCACATACAGGTCAATATTTTTTGGTCCCTTGGGTGGCCCCTATATACAGGTTTCACTCTATATAACTTGTATATATTATCCTGCTCTAAAAACTTCTTAAAGTGCTAAACAAGCAAGAATTAAATGTCCCTGTTTGTAATTACATGCACATGATGTATAATGCAGATATAGACATTTTGCTCTACATGCACATGTAAACCAACTGAAGCATTAAGAGTTTGTCTTTTAAGCAAATGGCACAGTTTAACAATCATTTCAAATCACCACCTGTATCAACCACTGATAGAACAAGTCCTTCACCACTTTGATTAGCAAATGTTTCTTTAAGTAAAAGATAACACTAGCTATGAAATTGTGAATAGTATTTAATGCCACACTGACTTTCCGTAAGTAAAGTGGCAAATATTCTCACAAATATCAGTTTGACTCCAGCGGGGGCCCACACGAATATCACTTGTGCTGACCAGAGGAGAGAAACTTTATGGTTTAAAGTGTGATGCTCTAACCACTCGTTCACAGAGCTATAGGCGATAAAAAAGAAAATCGGAGGGTGACCTCGTCGATCAGAAGTCGATGCATTCCTGTTTTTTAATAGTTGTTTGTCAGACACTTGGGTGTTCGACTCTTGACATTACCTCACAAATGAAATTTCCATCCCATGTGCTTTATTCGTCTTGTCAATAAACAAGTACATGTATGTAAAATAGGCAAATTTTTCAAAAAAAAGAATCAAATTCTATTTTAGAATTGCTGAATCTTGAAAAGAGAATTTTTGAACATTATGAGCAAATACATGACGAATCTGTTAGATATTCAGAATTTTATAGAATAAAGTTGATTTAAAAATGACTTTCCATGATCATGAATGTTTTGATAATACATGTACATGTACAATAATGAGACACCGAAGAATCAGAAAATTCCGTCTTGATTTTAATTTCATTTATTTTGTTGTTTTCATTGGTCAACGATATTGATTAAAACCATAACGATATTTTACAACTAAATTACACCTAACAATACTACATCAACTAATACTTTCCTTTACAAATATTTTTTTTTTATTTCAAGAGAATTTAATATCAATAAATTTGTTTAAAATGTAATTTATACAACAAGTAAGAACAAAATTTTAACCCCAGAAAATTGTCTGATTATACCGTGTAGGGAAAACATTAACAGATCAACTCAATCTTCTGACATACTGTTCATGTACATCAATACATTACGCATTTAAATGCTCAAACGGTAGTTCAAAAAGGTAACAATTTCAAAAGCTTTAAGTACATATTGGTGCATGCCTTTTAATTTTCAAAGTCCATAAATCATGAAATGGATCAAAGATTCAAAATTCCTTTGAAAAAGGTTAAAGTTATGACACACCCTTACTTTCCACAAAATGTGTACAAACTTTACATGTATAAGATTTTATAGTATATATATGATTAAAATGAAATGTCGACTTTCATTTATAGAGTTTTTGGCAGTCATTGTTATAAAATTTAGATTTAATCAAATGTAACCTACAAACACACACATTCTTGGCACACATACATGTACATGTACATACATGTACACATACAGTGTAATGTCCATATACATTTGTACTTTGTCAACTTGACAATATGAAATATTTATCACTGAGCCTTTAGTCTACATGTGTGTGTGTGTGTGTGTGTGTGTGTGTGTGTGTGTGTGTGTGTGTGTAGGTGTGTGTGTGTGTGTGTGTGTCTGCCTGTGTGTGTGTGTGTGTGTGTGTGTGTATGTCTGTGTGTGTGTGTAGGTGCCAAGACAGCACCTCATTGGTTATTGAGCACTTAAATGATAAATTGAATAAAATCACAAAATTCACGATAACTTTAAAAACAATTCACACAATAAATGAATGATATAGCATTTTGTTTCATTCGTCTTTTTGCATGTACAATGTATATAAAGATATCGATGTATTCCTGACATATTAGAAATCCCTGTCACCCCTGTATGTTAACCCTTTCCAAAATTCATCCCTTGGTGTCTAAATGGACTGCTCTTTTCTATCGTCTCAGACCAGTCTATTATGGCCTGTAGTATACTGCAGGTGCAATTTAATTTGTACTCAGAACATTGTGGTGAATTATATTTTGTTGTTGACAGGAATATCTGAAATCATCATGACATGATAAAGAAGAGGCCCAAGACAGCCTCAAATGCTCACCTAAAAACCATCTACAAATGTGGAAAGAAGACCCAAGAAAAATATGTACATGTACAACATGTACATGTAGGCGGATCTGGCCAAGAAACAGAAATTATAAAATATTGCTGTATTAAAAAATTATTTAAACAAATTCTGGCTATCAAATTTCAGCAAAATTCTTGCACAAAAACATTTCTTCAACTGAATACAAGTAAAACACTTTAACGCATCATTGTGAATGAAAGGGGAGATACACTGAGGAAAAGACCTCAAAAACTACGCCAAAAATTAATATTCCGATTTTTATGAAATATACAAACTAGAATCATACATCCATGTTGATCACTCAGAAACAATCCATTTTTCAATTCATGTAGCGGTTCTGGAGAAGAAGATTTTTAAAGAGGGATACCTGTTGGGACTTATTCTGCCCCGCCCTGGATCTACCCCTGGGCCATTCTGGGTGAAAACTACAAACTTGGTAAAGGACCTTGAGCACTTGCTTTCTGTCAAGTTTCATCAAAATCCCTTCAGTGCTTTCAGAGAAGAAGTCAAAAATATGAAAAGTTTACGGACGGATGCTAGATGCCGGACAGGGAGTGATCACAATAACTCAGGTGAGCTAAAAAAAAATTGAAAATCAATTTGATGAAATTCTTTAAATGATCACTTCTAGTTATATGATGCGGTACTGTTCTTTAACTCTGAAGAACACTTATATATGTTACAGCATATACATGTATATAAAATTAATGGCCTATAAAAGCCCTATATATACTAATATAGCTACCTGGCAGATCTAAAAATAATATTTCCTTTCTAAGAGATTTCAATTTGTAAACCTATCACATAACATCATTTTATTAATTACATTCACACAAAAATATATAAAATGTCCAAGTAAAGAAGTCCTGGTGTCAAAATTGTTTTTTATTTCAGCTACATGTTTGTAGTCTATTTTTGGCATCACAACCTTTTTGCCCTAACATTTACATATAACCAGACGGAAATAGCCTGATATTATCAATGATTCAAATTATTTTTACCTTGTGCATACCACAACTAGAAACTGAATACATAACAGGACAATATGGTAAATAGCAATGTCAGAATAATCACAACATACATAAATCCAGCTATACATTCCTCTGTCTGATAATTATGGCAAACAATATACATGTATAGAATTTACATACCAGATTTTTTCTATTTTTATTCTTTAATTTGGTGTCATACACTTAGGGGACCCAATACATGTCCATTATATCTACATGTCCTCTACACCTATACTGGCCTTAGCAAAACGCATTGATCGGGTAATTTCAAAAATAAATACCTTAGACATTCATCTATTTTACCAGGAATTGAAATTGAAATACGGTACTTGTACCTACAATGTATAATAGGGCCCTCGGGTTTTTTTAACATATACAATGTTGTCATTCATACATTATATTTATGTGTAAAAGAACTTATTCTCCCATCCTGAACAGGTACAATGAACATGCACGCTTCAGTGCTAGTATACATATATATATATATATATATATACATATACCATTTTGCCAAGTCAGAATTTCTCTGTCCACACATTAGGGTCACATAGGGCATAGACAAACTACATTTACATGTGCTATGACATCACAATACATTTTAAGACATTGGGTTCAACTTTCTATGCATTGAGCCTGGGAGGTGACATTGTGGTGAAAAAAATTATTTTGTGTGAACGGAATTATAATTTTATTCCGTGTGAACGGAATAATTATTGAGAGAAAAAAATTATTCCTGGTGAACAGAATAATTATTCGAATTGGTAAGGGATAACTTTTTTCTCTCAATAATTATTCAGTTCGCATGAAATAATTTTTTGTTCACCACTACATATATGTCACAACCAGGACTCTGTATCTACATGTACATGTATGTAATGTGAATGCTGTGCATTTAACAAGTTGTGTCAATTTTTTTCATGTGCATAAACATGTATTTGAAGGATAACATTTGAGAAAAACAAAAGGCCTAAGAGGGCCTCAGTCAATCACCTCAGAACTATCTACAAATGTGGAAAGAAGACCAAGAAGAATATGTACATGTAGGCTGATCTGGCCAAGAAACATAAATATTGCTGTTTTAAGAAATTCATCAATAATTCTCGGTGTCAAATTTCAGCAAAATTCTTGCACAAAAAACATTTTTTCAACTATATACAAGTAAAACACTTTAATGCATCATAGTGAATGCAAGGGGATATATTTGAGGAAATCATGCAAAAATGAATTAAAATGACAAAGGCTGACAAGGCCTAAAACACACATCAAAAATTAATATTCTGATTTCTATGAAAATTACAAACTTGAATCATACATCCATTTACATCACTCAGAAACAATCCGTTTTTCAATTCATGTGGTGGTTCTGGAGAAGAAGATTTTTAAAGGGGTAACTTCTGGGGCTTATTCTGCCCCGCCCTGGATCCATCCCTTGGCCAATTTGGCTGAAAATCACAAAATTTGTGAATGACCTTGAGCACATGCTTCCTGTCAAGTTTCGTCAAAATTCCTTCAGTGGTTTCAGAGACAAAGTCAAAAATATGAAAAGTTTACTGACTAACACCGGATGACGGACGGGGAGTGATCACAATGGCTCACTTGAACCTTCGGCTCAGGTGAGCTAACAATCAAACATGCGTGTATTGAATGGAAAGGAAAATCACAAACTTCTTAGTATTAATTGAATCTGAAAGTCTTATAATCCTTGAGAAACCCTCAGGTTGAACAATCAGATTCTTCTTACCACTTGGAGGAAATTTCCTTATCACTCAAACACACCTGAAACACTGTAAGTAAAACAGTTTATCTGTAGCCCACCATCAACAGAATTATGTTGATGGGGTGTCCTCAGTAATATCTCTGGGTTTTCCCTAGGATGTTAATTTATAGTGAGTCCCAGGGACCCACAAGAACAAAATTCCTGAGTCCTTCGTTAAATTTGTGAGTCCCCAAGTCAATCAAATTCAAGAAAATACATTGAAAACAAAGGCACACATTTTCAATCTCAGGTTGAAAAAAAAATTATAGAGTTTTTGTGCGTCCTTCGAGACTCACTAATATTCATGTTTTGCATCCTGAAAAGATTTTTCGGTCAGAGATGCAGAAATCATGCATAAGGGAAAACCCTTATACATTAACCTGAGAAAATATGCAAGTGTTAAGAGCATGTGCATGCTTAACTATGCTGCTTGGACCAAGAGCACAGGTGCCGACTCATTTCTTCCGGTTTCCAGATTAGATGTCGACATCTTCTGGTTACTATGTCGACATAAATAATTGACAAGTAGGTGTCACATCCAAGCGTAAACACAATATAAAGCAGAGTTTCCGACTTGCTAGATAATTATCTCTGCGTTATTATCTCTGCAAGTTGAATTAATAAGTTAACATCTTTTTCTATGATGTCGACATCTTCTCATACTATTATTATGTCGACATAATAACAAAATTATGTTGACATCATCAAGTCTTAAGTCAGCAATTCAATGGCAGAAATATGCCACCATAATATATATTTATTATAACGATTGTTTTGTATTTTCTCTATATTGTTTTGTACAATGTGAGAATAAATGCATTGGGATAGAATATACCCTTATTTATTGCCTCTATGTCGACCATCTGTCATGAGGATAGCCTACATGTATAATTCTTCCTTAATTATTAATTGCCCTCGATCAACCTTCAATCATTAGATCTAGGTCACGTTACTGCCTTTCATTTTATTCATTTTATTTTGAGGCACACATTTCATCAATGTCATATATTATACAAACAGTATACAATAGCATATAATATACAGTACAGTATATTAAATGTTACTCATGACAATGTCACATTAGTGATAATGTAATGGAGGGCAATGAAGGATTGAACTGTGATTTCTACAATTAACATAAGCCCTACACAAAATGACTGCAGAGACACAATGTACCAAAAAAATAAATAAATGAAATAAAAAAATATGTCAGCAAAGTAGACAATATTATCCCCGTGTTGACTGTCTGCCATTAGGCCTATAGTTAATTAAATGTCACACCTTTTCCAAATTTGAATCAAATTTCTCTGAAATTGTCCTAGTGTCAACCGTCAATATACAATATTTTCTTATTAATTGTAATGCCTTATCTGTCGTTAGGATTACTAAAAATTTATCCCTTTTCTACATTTTACTGGAATAGTCACTATATCAGTCATTAGGATACAAGATTCCCCTTTTGTTTTGTTATCAATTGTCGTTCATTAGGATATGATAAAAAGCTCCCCCCACCTGTATTTTTCAGTCATTTGTATATAATGACACCCACATTTGTTGTCCCTTTATCTACTGCTGGTCATTAGAATGCAATAAAAACTGTTCTTTTTTCTATATCACTATCACGGCCGGTCAGTAGTAGCCTAGGTTACACATTTAAAAAGTCTCCCACTTCCCATAGGCCCTATATATTATGACATTTTTTCTTACATTGACCGTTGGTCAAAAGATTTTCAATTACATTGAAAAATTCCACAAAAACTTTTATCGTGCAAAGAAAAAATCAATTACTGTGAGTCTATCCAATCTTATTAAAAACTTAAAGATCTCTAATCTTTCTTGTTTCCTGAAATTTAGCCAGATCATGTTGACTTGTAATTTCTTAAAAAGAATCACAGCTACCGGGTACTCGGGCTTATTTTGAGCATTCTCTTATATCAAACAATTATAAATCCATTCAGCTTCAAATTCTCAATACCATTAAACTGACAAATTGTCTATATATATTTTTAGAGTGAAGCGTAAATACAAGTGGATTCCAGTTAAGACCAGTGAACATATTGATAGCCATGTTATGTCTACAGACGCCTTGTCAGGTATCACGTTTGAAAATCTGAAAGTGAAACCAGCGTCGGAATAGTCTTACATCGTATATGAAGAAGGTCTTTTCACAGAAAACAAAATTCAACAAATGCTATTTTTTTCTGTTCAACAGTGCGATGCCTGATTAAAATCTGCTGCCCACAAGGCTCACTTCGTAAATTGGAAAATCGCCCACAGTTGTTTTATTATATCATCTATAACAGAAGTTTCACTTCTTCTCCATTAAGAAAGTTTATTATAAATTAAACAAAGCACTCAATCTTCGATTTTTAATACCAAGCATCCAATATCACAAGAAATAATTTTTGGTCTAGGCAGTTTCCCATGCTAAGTTCAAATTGCAATGTTGGTGCCATACTTGGAACTGTTACTGTACATGTCAACAAGTTAAGAGGGAAGTACCTGACAACAATTCTTTGATCATTATTTATTCATCACTCATACTTCCTGTTTAAATCATTTTGTCAGTCTTTTTTAACATGATTTATATATAATTTAACTTCCTTCTTTATCTTGGCAATTAATTCAAGTAGCTTGAAGAGAATGTTTTTGTAATTGATATTATTACGTTACGTACCTGTTGAAAAAAAAATTGGAACCGTCCATATCCGACGTCATAGAGTACACACAGGAATTCCCTCCTCAGCCGATGACATTATTTTAACAAGTGAATGACCACCCCTACTCTTTGTATTGTATTGATAATAATGAGAGATAACATTTTAATTATCAGACAACTTATTTCAGCCATCGAAGCTTTCATTATACACTATAATTTCATTGCATTCGAAATATCGATGATTTGAAAATTCCTGAAGTAACTGCACAACTCCATCAGAAGTGAAACTCCACAAGACAAAGTTCTGGGTGTAAATTAGTTGTCTATCATTCAATATTTTCATTGAGATTTTTGAGTTTTGATTTGCATACAAAAGCCATGGTTCTCAGTAACTATGATGTTCACACAAGATAAATTATAAAAATTATCTAAATTCCAGAGCTAATTGCAGGATACCCTTCCAAATAACAATGTCTAATGTTAAAACAAATCCTGTTAAATCTATAGCCTAAATTAATAATTTAATTTAATTACAATGTATACTGATATACTAATATAAGTAGGTCAGATGTTCCCGGGTCAAACATGGATTAGGTCGAAAGTACCCGATCCCCAATTTGACGTTACTATGGCTGTAAGTTTCTGATGATGCCAACGCTTAGGATTTGTAGATAATCCGTGTAGGAATTTTTGGGAATGTCATGTTACCATTAGTCCCAGGTCAATTAAAAAAATAAGGAAAGAATAAAAATTATAAAACTATCTGTTTGTGTATTTATCATTGCCAGTCATAAAAAAATCGCTCCAATGACTGAGCGAATTCTGCTGAACTCATTAATTATTTCGTATTGAAATATTGATGAAGTTGTTTTCAATTCCAATACATTGTCATTGCGTAACATAAACAAGGTGATTTAAATGTGAAAGGCACCCGGGAACCTCAATTTTAGGACAAAATAAAACATTTCAAATATACCTCACTATTAACACCAACAAGGATTTATCTCTAGATTTAACGTCAAAAAAATACCTTGAAATGCGTTTCCTTTGCGGCGATAATATGTCAACAGACTTTCCATTGATTTCTTAGTTCTACACTACCTTTTCGACCTCCCCGTTTTGAAGAGTTACAAGGTCGGTGACGTACACTCTAAGTGCGGTGTACGTTGAAGGCTTACTTATAGACATAATACCAAAGTTATAATGCTCATATAATCAACGTTTAAGGTGATATAGAATGTTTAATCTGCCATCATTTAGAAATCATGATTACGACTCTGCATAAAAATAAAAAAATGATGTGGATTGAATTAACACAATTAAGCGAGAACTACGAAAAGTAACATTGCGCCCGTTTGCGAAGTGAGCTGTTAGCACTGTTCAACCTTTGTTATTTCAAATCAGATCTATCACGACAATTCAACGAGGGTGAATGTACAACGAGACGGATAACACAATGTAACATCAACATTGTGAATGCAGATTCAAGACAAAATCTATTGATTCTGTATTAAGTTGCACAGCGGTGAACCGTAAAATGGACAGAGATTTCCAGTGCGTTGCCTCCAAGGCATTTCACTGTAGTTCATTTGTGTGTGTGTGTGTGTGTGATATTGGGTTTTAATCTTTATACAATTTATTTTAGTTTGTTCACATTTGAATTGGAGCCTGGTGGATCACTTTCGGGAGAAAAAAAAAACTAACAGTAAGACTGTCGCACTGCATAAACTTATGATAACAAAATTTATGTTCATTATTTCAAGTTTTCATGTTAAGACGAATACAAGGAGAGAGAGAGAGAGAGAGAGATGCGCACTAGCGGATATATTGAGGGGCGTGGGATCGAGATACATTTTGGAACTGATAATCCAATTAATCACAAGCCCATGCCAATGAAGTATTTTCTAACTTCCAGGCACAAAACCACCGTTTCCCCATAGTCCTAGGCATTATATTTTCATTATTTCATGTTTTTATGCTAATATTAAAATATCTTATTTTTCTTGAAATGCGATAACTCGGTAACAGTAATAATATATATATATATATATATATATATATATATATATATATATATATATATATATATATATATATATATATATATATATATAACGAAGGATGTGACGGTCAACAGTGGATGTTTATTCTTCCTTGACATATGATTTTTCTGCATTTTCCGGAAGTCCGTGTTTGTGTACCATATTTATATACTGTCTTCTAACGATTAATACTTTGGTATCTGTGATTTCTATACTTTATTATAAAAAAGTGATTGTCAATTTTCGTCAATGTATTTAAGCCACAGAACATACGGATAATTATAATGTGTGCGCAAAAGTGATTACCACCCCATGACAATCCAATCACCAGCGATCTATATAAAGCTAATATATATCGCTGCTATCACACACACACACACACACACATATAAATATATATATATATTGCATACGGTTCAGAACACAGAATTGTGAATTGTGTGTTATGAAGAGTTGGACTTTGGTGTAGTCCTGCATAAGTGATATTAATATATACTTGTAAACCGGGCTATGTATAACACAGAAACACTACAATTCATTTCTCTAACGAGGACCAATCCTGTTTACAAATACCCTAGTCATTTCTAATTTATGTAATGAAACGTTAACTATTAACCTCATTTTCACTCGCGCTTAACAACAAGCTCCAAGTCATTGAGGAAACATTGCATTGATTGGCACTTATCATTTCTGATGGAGAAGAATTGGCTCAGTCACTTCCCTGTGCATTACTGTACAATTCTGTGTTTATTGCGAATTTAAGGTAAAAACATTGCGTGCCGTCGGCCGGACCATGACTTCCGCATTGAAATTGCATTTAAATCAAGATCAAAACAGGATGCATAATAAACGTTATTCCTAATCACAACAAGTATTGTAATAGATCATAGTTGATCACAATGGCATTCACGTAATCACTTGTCAAAACCGATATAGGTGACTGGTGACAATCGGTATAGACGTAACCAAAGGTCACAATCAGTATACAGATGTAAACAAGGGTCACAATCAGTATACAGATGTAAACAAGGGTCACAATCAGTATACAGATGTAAACAAAGGTCACAATCAGTATACAGATGTAAACAAGGGTCACAATCAGTATACAGATGTAAACAAGGGTCACAATCAGTATACAGATGTAAACAAGGGTCACAATCAGTATACAGATGTAAACAAGGGTCACAATCAGTATACAGATGTAAACAAGGGTCACAATCAGTATACAGATGTAAACAAGGGTCACAACCAAAAGTAACAGTCATTATAGGCGTAATTACCGGTCACAATCAGTAATGACGTAATCAACGGTCACAATCGGTATAGACGTAATTATCGGTCAAAATCGGTATAGACGTAGTCAAAGGTCATAATAGGTAAAGACGTAATCAACGGTCACAATGGGTAAAGACGTAATAAATGGTCACAATCGGTATAGATGTAATCATCAGTCACAATCGGTATAGACATAGTCAACGGTCACAATCGGTATAGACGTAATCAACAGTTACAATCGGTAAAGATTTAACCAAAAGTAACAGTATAGACGTAATCACCGGTAACAATCGGTAAAGACGTAATCAACGGTCACAATCGGTAAAGACGTAATCAACGGTCACAATAGGCATAGACGTAATTATCCGTCACAATCGGTATAGACGTAGTCAACGGTCACAATAGGTATAAACGTAATCAATTGTCACAATCGGTAAAGACGTAACCAAAGGTCACAATCGGTATAGACGTAATCACTGGTCACAATCGGTAAAGACGTAATCAACGGTCACAATCGGTAAAGACGTACTCACTGGTCACAATTAGTAAAGACGTAATCAACGATCACAATCGGTATAGACGTAATCAACGGTCAAAATGGGTAAAGACGTAATCAACGGTCACAATCGGTATAGACGTAATTATCCGTCACAATCGGTATAGACGTAGTCAACGGTCACAATCGGTATAGACGTAATCAACGGTCACAATCGGTATAGACGTAATCATCGGTCACAATCGGTATAGATTTAACCAAAAGTAACAGTCAGTATAAGCGTAATCACCGGTCACAATCGGTATAGATGTAATCAACGGTCACAATAGGTATAGACGTAATCAACGGTAACAATCGGTAAAGATTTAACCAAAAGTATTAATATAGGCGTAATCACCGGTCACAATCAGCATAGACGTAATCAACGCTCACACTAGGTATAGACGGCTGTTCACAATAGACCAAACACTGGTTATGTCGTTATAGACGTAATCATCTAATCCGATCGGTATACCAGACGATTTAACAACCTTTTGGGAAAAGGGAAAGCGTTATTTTGTCCACCTAGGTCGGAGCCTGTTCAACAAATGATCATTTCATATACCGAGACAAACTACTTAGTTAAAGATTGTTGTCAATAAAGGTATTAGGAACTGCATTGAAAGTCAATATTTTTGCATATTTTACAGTCGGTATACATACCTTGTTTTGCAATTATAATATACTATGTTTCCTGGTTGAATTGTCGAGACACCTGTTCGATATTGGTTGTTCAATCATTTATACTGATTGTACCGCAGTTTGATTCCCCACTTGATGTTAATTGAACTTGACTATTGACTTACGAAGGGTGTGACGGTCAACAGTGGATGTTTATTCTTCCTTGACATATGATTTTTCTGCATTTTCCGGAAGTCCGTATTTGTGTACCATATTTATATACTGTCTTCTAACGATTAATACTTTGGTATCTGTGATTTTTTAAACTTTATTATGACAAAGTGATTGTCAATTTTCGTCAATGTATTTTAGCCGCAGAGCATACGGATAATTATAATGTGTGCGCAAAAGTGATTACCAACCCATGGTAATCCTAAATCATTCTTTATAATCTACCAAGTAAACATGCTCAACATGTCCAACATGTCTATAATTCCAACTATCATTGGCAGAAATATCAAGCCCAATCAGCTGATGAGAGAGAGAGAGAGAGAGAGAGAGAGAGAGAGAGAGAGAGAGAGAGAGAGAGAGAGAGAGAGAGAGAGAGAGAGTACCTTACTAAAATTCATCAGTGTGTGTATCCTTGTGTTCAGACCTCCTTCTTCGAAATCGAAACCGACCTATTCCTTGTACAGATAGAGCGCAAGTGAGATTCCGACTTTGAACGCCAAGAAAATGCGAAATGATTAAATGTAAGGTTTGACTAGTTGTCAGTTAGGTTTGTCGAAAACAGAAACAAACATTACGTAATCTTGGTGCGCATATCATCCATATGTATTGATTATTCTAGCGAGTGTGCTAATAGAAATGAATGTACAAGTATTATCTGCCTAATGAACTGATAAAACTATATATATAAAACAATGTATATATGTGTGATCTGCAGTTCCTTACCCAGAATACAGAGAGAGAGAAAGAGAGAGAGAGAGAGAGAGAGAGAGAGAGAGAGAGGGGTCTGACATGTTCGTCTTTAGAATACACTTCAACAGAAATAATTGTATATATTCTGTCCTGTGTACAAGCTTCACTGCTATCTTGGAAATGTATTTTGACTATTAACATCTCAATAATAATTTTCATCAATTACAGATAAAGTACTGAAATCAAGAATTATGCTCCGGACCCTTTATCAGTGACGTCATGCGTGTTTCTGATGTCATGTGCTCTGTCATTCATGCAATGGGACTGCCATTTTTATCCATTGATATTTCTTCACTTTTACGTCCACAGTAACATACATATTTCAAAGCGTTTCTTATACTGGATTTCATGCATTTCTATTTTTTATCCTGAAATATTTCTATCTACTGCAAAATGTCAACCATTGCATTTAAAAAAAAGAAATAACGGGATTCCCGATTCAGACAAATAGGGGCGAAAATGAGCTCTACCGTCGTAGATGCTTGATTCTTATGTATTTTATGTAATCACAGACTGTTTTACTATTTTTGTTCTTTTTAGTCGATTTACTCAATTTTAAGCCATCACATAAGCCCTCAAAACATACGTTTACACAGAAATAAAGGCTTGACTTAAAATGACAATATGAGCAGGTTTTGGGCCGGACATTGATAAAAATCCTCATGTAAAAAAAGCATTTAAGATAAATGAATATGACATTTTTATACTCAACCATATTTTATCATGGTATCACATTACATTTTTTTGTGTAATAAAACGGTGTAGATGCGTCTAATGTTGTGGCTTGTGTCTGTGATTATGTGCCCGCTTCACTTTCGCCGTCAGCCATCGAAGCTGGAAAGCAAATATGCGAAAAGAGAGCTAAATAGGTAAGTCTCCCATGTCAGTGCATAACATATCTTCAATGAGTCTGATGTAGTGGATCATACACACTGTAACTGGGCATCTTGCGGCCCCGGGCTGAACTACATTGGCGACGGATAGACGGGAGTCGTTTAGCCTTGGCTGGTATCTTGCCTAGGAGAAACCTCTCCTAAACTAGAATCTATACCAGCCAAGGCTAAATGAGTTTGTTATTACAACCACTGCTAAAGGCTATGGAATCATATCCAAAAAGAAAAACCGATTAAATGTTTTTTTAAGGAAAAGAAATCCCTGCCAAAAAACCCAGCAAAAATAAAAAAACAAACAAACAAAACAAAACAAACAAACAAAAGAAAAACTAGACCCTGTAAGGAACAGGTTGAACGTAGGGCTAATCACCCCACCTTAAAAAATAATTACTGAAAAGTATGAACAAATCATACAGAAACCAAGATAGGGAACATCAGTAATCTTGCACACTGAAGATATGAACATGACGTACACGGGCCAAATACAACACAGAGTCTGTGTGGGGAATGAATCGCTGAGCAACCCCAACGTTATCACAATGATAGGGACGTGGAACGTCAGAACCATGTTCGCCATTGGTAAAACTGCGCATGTCATGAAAGTGACGAGGAGATACCATTTAGACATTTTAGTAGTAAGTGAATGTAGATGGACATGGTCAGGTAAAATCAGGACCAACACATGAGAGACCATCATATATAATAGAAGAGCTGATGACCGTCACAACAATGGTGCTACCACAGTAATGTCGAAAGAAACAGTAGTAAGTGAATGTAGATGGACAGGTTCAGATAAAATCAGGACCAACACACGAGAGACCATCATATATTATAGAAGAGATGATGACCATCACAACAATGGTGCTACCACAGTAATGTCGATAGAAACAGCAGTGTCACTTGACAAGTGGACACCAGCTAGCGATAGAATCATCACTACATGATTCTGGTCAAGGCACATCAAAACCACTGTTGTCCAAGTATATGCACCAACCAATGATGAGGAAAGAAGGAGATCCTTCAGAGTCTTCGATTCAATACCTTGTCATAGTCATCTGTTAATGCCAAAGTCGGAAACAAACTGGATGGTAAAAATGGCATTGTCGGAGTTCATAGAATTCATAGTGAGCGAAATGACAACGGTAAGGGATATTCATCTTTCTGTGCCATCAACAAATTTGCCATCACATCCACCATATATTACCACATCAATATTCATCTACAGACTTACATATCTCAAAACGGAGAACATCGAATCCAGATATATAACAGGTAGCTATCAATGGGAAATTCAGGGATAACGTCGATAGTCCGACACTCATTGGTCCGACACTCAATAGTCCGACACTCATTAGTCCGACACTCAATAGTCCGACACTATACACGTTTGTCTGAAAGGGTATATCTCACCTCGACCTCATGTGTGTGTGTGTGGGGGGGGGGGGTCGTGGGTTGGACCCCCTTTTTTTGGCAGATCAATGCATTTGTATCGGGACATGTACCTTGGGTTGGGAACACAGACACCCCCCTTTTTAAATGGCTGGATCCGCCCCTGACATTGATCATTTAAATTTAACGTTATACAGGCAAGACATTTCAGTGTGTCCACACTTGTTTTTCAAGGTAGTGGAAAATGATCGAGTGTCGGACTATTGAGTGTCGGACTATCGGGACGACCCCGAAATTCAAAAGGTCTATACAAGATGGCAGGGTAAACAGTGGTGCAAATGTAGGAAGCGTCCACAACCTACATGCCACAAAAATCAGACTCAGACTGCACAAAGCAGAATGAAAACACAACATCAAAGTTATTAATAGAATCTACCCCTACCTTGAGGGTATGACAAAGGAATCTCAGTCCGAGGGTAAGATTCTTGACTGACGAACAGTCATTCAAGAATCTTATCTCGAGGTTTGAGATTCCTTTGTCATACCCTCAATGTAGGGGTTGATTATTTTTCTCCCATGTTTTAAATGCATGTATATGAAGATTTCACAAATGAACTCTTACATGATGCACTGCATTCTAGACGCAACAGATCAATTGTATTGTGACGTCATAGCGCGTGTAGCGTGTCAATACCTTAGGGGTTGACAAGGAAACCATTCCCCGTTAAAATGAAGGGAAAATATTAGAACAATGGGAGAAATGAAATATCCAAGCTGAAAATTCCACAGATAAAAGAGAAATTCTCCATAGAAGTGAAAAAGCATCTCGGCATCCAAAACTACGAGGAACTAGAAATTTACGACATCTGGGACAACTTCAGAAACAGCAACAATCTCACTAGGACCAAAAACAGGTTTGACTAGAATTGGATTAGTGTAAACAGCTGGAAAATTTGTCGATGAAAGAAAGACCATCAATGCAAAGATAGATACATCACTGAATGTGTTTTCCTATAATAATCAATATTATATGTGGTTTAAGGGTGGGGTTATCAAAGGTTTTTAAGTTATAAGCAAAAATTTTAATTTCAGGGGGTGGGGCAGGATCCCCGTAGGCACCATTAAATGTGTCTCCCCATAACAATCTAAATTATATATGGTTTAAGGGTGGGGCAGTGAACATTTTTTAAGTTATAAGCAAACATTTAAATTTCAGGTGGTGAGACAGGACCCCCATATGCACAACTAAATGTGTCTCCCATAACAATTAATAATATATATGGTTTAAGGGTGAGGCCGTGTGAACGGTTTTTAAGATATAAGAAAAAATATAAATTCTAGGGAGTGGGGCAGGACCCGCATATGCACCACTAAATTAGTATCCCCACAACAATCCAAAATATATACGTCTTGAGGGTGGTTTTCTTAAGTTTAAAGTAAAAAAAATATATTTCAGAGTGTTGGGCAGGACCCCCAATACACCACTGAATGTGTTTCCCAATAATATATATGGTTTAAGGGTGGGGATGTGAACGGTTTTTAAATTATAAGTAAACATAAATTTCAGGGGGTGGGGCAGGACCCCCCAATAATCGTATCGTACACCAATGAATGTGTCTACCCATAACAAACAAGAATATATATG
The DNA here is from genome assembly GCA_030159075.1 of Atrina japonica. Taxonomy (NCBI): domain Eukaryota; kingdom Metazoa; phylum Mollusca; class Bivalvia; order Pterioida; family Pinnidae; genus Atrina; species Atrina japonica. The sequence goes on along the minus strand of BROG01001041.1, from coordinate 39,337 downwards.
GCTTAATCAAAAACCCAGGTCCATCATAACACGACGAATTAGATGTGCAAATGGTATCAACACGAAGAACAATTTCGAATCCCAAAAGGGATAAGACCAGGTGTCCGAAAGGAGTCAGCGTCTTCTGTTGCCATGCCACACCCGTCACAAATGTTCCATGGTAGAAAGTTCGATGAACGGTTCAAATTCGGTAAAAAGGTCAAGTTTGCTGATGAGATCATGTTAGGTGAAAAGCATGATTGGTGAAGCGGAGTCACTTATCTGTGGTCGTGATCCAGAATACTATCTAATATCTCTGAGAGGGGACCTCATAATGTTTAACAAGATCCCCGTATCGACCATAAAAACTTCTTAAACAACAACTCCAAGCGTTCGACAACGTAAACTTGTGTAAGTAGTTTATTGGCTAGTCGTTTAGCTCTAAGAATAAAACATTCATAAGAAGAGCATGCCTGGCATAACGTATAAGTTGTGAAATGAAAACGCCATAAGCAGGAGAAGATGGAATATTACTACTTAGAAAAAGGAAGTTTGTGATATGGAAATTGAAATCGTCTCGTTTGTCATAGAGGGATGTTTGAAGTTTACCGTCTTTTCCAATCGACAGTAGTAAATCTAGGTAAGAAGCAGATGTTTTGCTCTCTGTTGTCTCATTGATCTCTAGCTCAACAGGATACATCTGGCCGCGGTAATTCTGAAATTCTGATTTATTTATGGACAGAATATCGTCGATATACGTGTAAGTAAAATTGAACCGAGATGCTAACTGTTTGTTTCCTTTGGAGAGTAGAGACTGTATAAATTCCACCTCATATGAATACAAAAATATGTCAGCCAAGAGAGGTGAACAATTGGTACCCATTGGAATGCCGACAATCTGTTGGAAAACTTTTCCCGCAAAAACCATGAAGATGCTGTCTACTACATCAGATGTGGCGATTAATGGTGCAGGAGAACTTATCATCTATGACAGTAGGTTTAACTAGATTTGGGAATTGGAGAGGCATTGCACTGCTACCAACAACTACAAAATTAATGGGGAAAATAACTTTCCGACGGTCAGTGAACGGAGAAGATTGTCATACTAGGCAAGAACAGGCAGATTTTAGAGTTGGCATGGGAACAACAGTGCATATATTTACATTGAGGAACATAGAGTAGGTCATAGAGTTCAATTCCAACTTATATACATGTTTTATAGATTTCGAAAAGGCCTTTGACGATGTACACAGATATTCCCTGTGGACGATTATGTAAATCTATGGAATACCAGACAAGTCTATCAGACTACTAGTAGGTAAATACACATACAACAACAGTGAGAATGAAATCATCAACGGGAAATGAATCACTGAATAATACAAGATCAAGTCTGGGGTGATACAAGAATACATATCTGGATTTCTATTCCTTCTGGTTATTGACTGGATAATTATGAGAACATCAGCTGACAACAACACGGCAATTCACTGAAACATGATGGTAGATGATCTTGACTATGAGGATAGACGCCATTGCATTACTATCCAGTGCCAGTGAACAGATGAAGAGGAAAGTAGACAGACTTGTGATCAACCGGACTTAACACTCATGTCTAAAAAATGAAATTGATATGCATTATTGTAAACATCAATCAGGTGATACAGAGTAGAGCCTATTGATTTGTCTTTCTTGGGCTTCACGTGGAGATAGATCTTGTCAAGTTTGGGTAATATTTGTTCATTGTTGTCCGAGAAGATCTAAGTAATGTGTACAATTTAACAATGGACGCCTTTGGCTCTGGTGACCTAAACATTCAGATCAATGAAATGAACCAATCAGAATGCATCTTCACAGACAATGCCATATAATATAAGAGCAACAGATTCCAAATTCATATCAATTATGTTGACGTGTTTATAACTGATAAATTAGTCATCAACCATTAAATAACATGAACATAATCTAGAAAAGCCCCAGAATGTTGTTGAGAAATTATTATCTTAACCCTGTTATAAAAAAGACTTATAGATGCAGAGTAGATCTACAGCAAATGTGAGACAACAAGCAAAGTAGATAAAGAAAACAACACGATACTTTAAGTGAAATTTAATGCATTTTCAAAAAAGAAAAAAATTAAATTTAATTGCAAAAATAAAATCAAAAACAAACTTAACACAAAAAACAATATTTACTGAACAGCAATATCAACATTGTTACACACATGTATTTATTTACACACTCATTTCTCATATATGTGTATAATTAATCAAATAGACCATGTCTAAATCCAATAACAAAACCACAAAACAAATAAATGTCCAACTAGCAAACAGAATCTAAATCTCAGCACACACAAAGAGTATTAAAGTTAATAATATTCAGAATTATTGCAAGAAATATGCGTGACTCCCAAAGACATATATCATTCAGCTGGCCAATATATCATTCACCTGGCCAATATTTTGGCCAACGTCTTCACACCATCTATTATCTTAAATAAACGTCAAAAATCATGTGTAGATTGTACTTTTAATCATTGTTCAAAACTGTAAATATTTGGGAAAGAATAAGATTTTGATACATTTAAGACATTAAGTGGATCAATTACAATTTTCGCTTAGTCTGGCTGCCTAAATAGATATAAATATATACATGTACTTTATCATTTTTTTAGGCAGGCTACCAGTCTACTGCTGTAATGTTTGGTCCGTATTTAAAAAAGTCTTTTGTAAATCAAATCCCTCTCAACTGCCAAATATGCAGTTAAAACTAGATTACAATTGATTTTTTAATGATCGGCACTTTTTATATATGTGTAACCTTTGAACTATATTGAAAAAATTCATGACCTATAAACCATCAAATTTCATCATTAAGTTTTTTCAATTCAACTTTACTTAAATGATTTTGATTGTTGCCTTAAGCATGTTAATATAATGATCTTCATCGCTTAAGGGATTGAGAATTGGATTTTGTGGATATTGCTACTTAAGTCTGCTTAGTCATTCAAATTTAGAATAAGTTACAACAGAAAAATATTCCAAAACTTCAGTTTTCTTGATTTTTTATGAAATTACATGTAGTACATGAATATATCCGTCCCTATACCATCCAGACCACAGGTGAATAAGGAGGAATATGGGGAATTGGATTACATACTTATAACTCTTATAATATAGAATCACATCAAAACATGTATTAAAAGCATAATAATAAGCAAATTTAAATCCTAGCATAATGCAAATGAATGAGATAACCTGATTAAGTTATGGTCATCAATACCTGTGCTGTTAAGACGAATTTTTATGGATTTTTTTATGGATTTTTCTCTATTGTGCTTGGCTCAAAAATTGCAAATTGCCAACATTTTTGCAACATATAGTATGAACTTAATGATATTTCAATTTTATATATATATATATATATATATATATATATATATATATATATATATATATTGCATGCATTTATATGCAATTATTTTGATGGAAGTTATACTGTAAATCATATAAATTTCATGACTTCATTTTGGCCTTTTCATATATATTTGTGAGAACCTGAATTGACTATTTTACAGGTCTGTGAGACTGACTACAAGCAAGCAGTTTTTATTACTGTTATTTTCAGATACTTAACAACAAGCGTTCATTCGTTATATTTACTTATCATAATTTTCATATTAAAAAACAAAATAATCCTTATACGTGATTGGTCTCATTATGATGGAACAGCAAATTTCAAGGTAGAACAGTAAAAGTATAGAGTTTTGTTAATGAAATATCTTGTTGTGACATCATTATATGAATGACATCATTGTGGGACGTCATATGAGGAACTTTATAGAAAGAATTCTGCCTGAAATACTGTGCGTTTAATTTGTAGAAGCACTTATTTAGCCACAGTTGTTATACGTGTTATATACTTGACCAAAACTTTATAATCAGAAACACTTAGATAGTCACAGTTGTTATAAACTTGACCAAAGTTTTATAATCAGAAACATTTAAATATAGCTACAGTTGTTATACATGGTATAAACTGGACCAGAGGTTTGTAATCAGAAACACTTAGATAGTCACAGTTGTTATAAACTTGACCAAAGTTTTATAATCAGAAACATTTAAATATAGCTACAGTTGTTATACATGGTATAAACTGGACCAGAGGTTTGTAATCAGAAACACTTAGATAGTCACAGTTGTTATAAACTTGACCAAAGTTATACTTTTTATAATCAGAAACATTTAAATATAGCTACAGTTGTTATACATGGTATAAACTGGACCAGAGGTTTATAATCAGAAACACTTAGATAGTCACAGTTGTTATACTTGACCAGAGGTTTATAATCAGAAACACTTAGATAGTCACAGTTGTTATACTTGACCAGAGGTTTATAATCAGAAAAACTTAGACAAACACATAGTTTTTATTTACTTGACCAAAGTATTATAATCAGAAACACTTAGATAACCACATAGTTGTTGTATACTTGACCAAAGTCATTGTGTTTCTAAGTATTATTTTCTAGTTCAGTAAACATATGCCTTAATGAATTTCTTGAAATACTGCAACGATATGACATTATAATGTGTTTCTGTAAGTATTATAATCTAGGTCAGCAAACATGACATTATATGTCTATCTGTAATGATCATTTTCTAGAACAGCAAACATTGGAAATTATTTACAGAACAATTATAAAGTTTTGTTTTCTGTGAGGAAACTGGTTTTATTTGCTACTGAGTGTACACACAAATTTTGTTGTTGTTGCAATATTGAGTTAAACAAGTATATGAAAAAAATGCACGACAAACCACACACACTGTCATTACTTATATATATGTAGAATCTTGTTGTTTAGAAATTCGTGGGACCATCCCTATTCTTTCTAGATATGCAGAATTCGAGATAACAGAAATTTTATTAACGATTATTTATCTATCAATCAAAATTGGGACAACTTCGATATAACTGGAATTTCAATTCATCCTATTTCGAACTAACAAGATTCCACTGTATATGTTCATAAAGATGACAACGATATACAGTTCTTATCCATAAATAAGATATGCATAACATACCTGTGTATGCACAAACACACACGTGTATACACAGACACAGGTGTGTATTATATAAACACACATGTTTACACAAACAGATGTGTATTATACAAACACAGGAATACAGACATAATTGTGTATATGCTATACAAACGCACTTATGTAGGTACACATATTTATTTAAACACAGGTGTGAGTATACACAAACATATTCAGTCTGACAAACATAATTGTGTATATATGAACGCACTTGTATATATACGAATTCACCTATATATACATAAACACACATGTTTACATAAACACAGGTATGTATACACAAACATATTTGGATAAAAACATAATTATGTATATACGAATGCACTTGTGCATATGCAAACACACTTATGTACCCAAACATCATTGTGTATCCAAACTCAAATCAATACGGAATTTCATTTTAAACCAATGTATATTTTATAGAGATATTCTATGCCAGAAAAACAATTTATTACATTTTGGACATCTTTGGTAGTGCAATACATGGATTTATCAATTAAATAAATTTGTTATTTTTCAGCGTGAAAAGTAACACTACAAGCAAAATCAATGTAAACTGTGTTATTTTCACGCAGCCAATCAAAATACTTTTCAAAATTCTGAGATAACTTTTTCTTGTTTGTTTGTATTACAAGAATTTTATTTTGTGAAAGATGTAATAAATAGAATTATCCTCTATATAAAGGTATTTTCTTGACACCCCATGTAAAAGTAAAGTAACTTTAAGTAATTTTTTTATCATTTCATCTACGGTTATTAATCTAATTTCAGCTACAATGTTAAGAATATGTAAAAAAAAGAATATATACTAATCCTTGACTCTATTTTGATTCATATTGACATATCATTGAAAAATGAAAAGAAAACAAAACTTAAATCATTTTCTCTGTTTATATTCAGTTTAACCAAAATACCTTGTTTATCACCGGCATTATGATCCGCATTAGCAAATTAATGAATGAAAACAAGAAAAATGATCAATTAAAATCTTTGTTCTGTTTATATTCCAGTAACACCACGATTTACAATAAAAATGATGGCCGACATATTGTATATAACTATTGAGGCCAATTGCATAAATCACACAAAACAAGAAATGACAATATGACAAAGGTGAAAAATCAATGAAGAATTAGAAGTGAAATGTTCTGTTTATAGTTCAGTTACACCATTATATGATCATAAAATAAAAATGATGGCCGGTATTTTGTATATTACTATTGAGGCCTATTGTAAAAATTACATAAAACAAGCAATGACTGAGGTGAAAACTCAATGAAGATTTGGAAGTGACCACATGAAAATGGACCTGTACCTTGTTCTATATTTCTATTGCTTTTATATCTATTTTTAATCTGTTGAAATTTATAAATAGAGCAAAGAATTACATGTTACAATGGTTTTTTTTAAAATATTTACTATGAACAAAGAATATTAAAAAATATATCAAATAAGGTAAAAATAAATGTCAGTCAAATTGGGGAAACAGAGGGGGGTGAAAACACTACTCACAAATGTGACCAGGATACAAAGTTTTGGACAGGGAAATATGTGGTATACATGAAAATAGCCTGCAGGGGCATAAGGTGGGATAGCAAGCAACATTATAGGGATAGGTCAACTGGGGCAAGTCACGGGCCATTTTTCACCCAACATCAGTACAAACAAGTGACATAAGTTTAGATTGTTGAACTTATTGTATGTGAGAAAAGAATCAAAACCTTATTTTTGTACAAAGTAATAATAAAAAATAAAAATAATTTTCTCAATATCAAATACTCTGCAAACAATTGTTGTTGCCAAAAGATTGTTTCATTGTTTGAAATATTTCATTATTATCAATGCATTGGTGAAAAAAAAAAACCAAATCAATACTATGGTGGCGGCCAGTTTCTAAAAGATGGAGCAGTATATGCAGTTACAATGTACCCCAAAAGAAAAAGGCCACTGACCTTCCGCAAGTAAAACTTCCCCACACAAAATCAGCTATGTTCAGATGACTCCAAGTTATGGTGACAAGCCATGCTCTAATCATGAAAAAAACAACGTGAACTTTGGCGTGATGCATTTGGAAGATTATGGCTATATTATGGAGAAATAAAAAAGATATACGAATGAGATGGTAAACAAGTAGTTAAACAAGGTATGATAATGTGAATGACAAATTTTATTTATGGCATAAGAAAATTTGAGCAACAGAACAATACAAGATTTGGGTTTTACCAAACCAAGATAATATTTACAAAAAATGATGTTAACAAAACCAAAATGCTGTTTACAAAATAAGAAGATAATGCTAACACAGAGATTTTAACAGGTAAAATTAACAAATCAAGATGTCAGTAAAGCAAGATAATGTTTATAAAGCAAAATCATGTACCCAAAAACAAGATTATGTTAACAAAAAGATGTTAACAAAACAAGATAATGTTAACAAAACAAGATAATGTTAACAAAACAAGATGATGTTAACAAAACTAGATAATGTTAACAAAACAAGGTGATGTAAACAAAACAAGATGATGTTAACTAAATAAGAGGTTGACACAATCAAGATATTGTTAACAATACAAGGTAATGTAAACAGGTAATGCAGTTTTGTTAACACAGCAAGATAATGTTAACAAAACAAGGTATTAAATGTTAACAAAACACTGTAATGTAATAACAAATTCAATAAGATATGATCAATTTATCAACAGCAAATAGAACAATACGCCATTACAAAAAAAACATAACTAACGAACCATAAAACATGAGGTATTTAAAATAAATATACGTTCAATGATATACTTAATTAAATAACCTGTAATCCGACAAATCAGTTGCAGATAAAATCATGGAGTAAGTATTGTCAAAATTTTTTTTTTCATTCCAAAAGGGAGGTTGTACATAATCTAGTACTGGTAATACATAAACAAAATTAAATTCACAAAATTATTGCGCTACAACAGCCATTTTGAAAAAAATGTCAAAATGAAAATGTCCGTGGCATTTTGTACTTGACCATTTTGAATTAATTGTTGTTCACTGCAAACTCATGAAAAGAACAAAAATAAAAATAAAGATACCTAGTTATTTAATATATATACAAAAGTTATACACAATAAACACTTAGAAAGGTTTATCTATTTTTGGCTATTTACTAACTAGCTATGAAAAAAACACAGGACAATTTTGTTTAACATGTTTTATCTGTAGATACAAATCATTAAGCATTGAACTGTTAATTCCTTATGTTTTCCTACTTTTCTTTTTTCACATTTTTTTTATATTGCAATTCAAATTTCCATAAAGAATGTGCACCCATTCTTGTACACACAATTCCTGGAACAGCCACTGAACAACAATTTGGTTTTTTTTTTACAATGGTTGTATAGTGTCAGTGCTAACAGATGGTAAATATATTGGAACAAAATTGGGAAAATCGTTGTTTTTGGTCAAAATGTAGGTATTAAAGCATGAAATAGGCAGGTTTTAAAGAAATAAACATTGGAATATCATGGGAAATATTTGGCTACTTGATGGCCCGCGACCACTAGGTTGCATAAGGCGATGATTAAAAAATACTGTTTACCTGGAGATTGTCACTTTCATTTAATTTTCACCATTAAATGAAAGCGAACTTTTCAAGCTAAACAACTGAAGCAAAAACATACATGCAATCCACAAGGCTACGGTAACTTAGGGCAAATTCAAGACAGATATTTTTTCTGTTGTAAAAGAGAGAAAATAACCATGGATGTAGATTTTAAGGCATACAGCATATGATACAAGGGGCTGTTCAGCTACAGATAATCTCAAAGTCTGAAAATAATGCAATGCATATGACTAGTGTTCATTGTACACTATAACACTGATTAACCAATACCATCAACAGGCGATCTTTCTATATCAAATTTGAAGAATAGTAGCGAAGGGTTTTTGATACAGAGTTGAGAGGATTACATATGTCATACATCGGTATGCTGAACAATGGGAGAAGAATAACAGATCACAATGGGTTAGGTCACACATGTGACCTGGGAAAATAATTTAATCACTTATGTGACCAAATACAATAATCAGTCACACATGTGACCAAATTAAATGTTCAGTCACACATGTAACACAATTAAATGATCAGTCATGCATGTGACCCAATAAACTGATTAGTCACAATGTGATACAATTAAATTATCATTCACACAACATGCACCAGCGATCAGTCATATGTGACCCAATTAAATGATCAGTCCGTGCATGTGACCAAGTCCAATGATCAGTCACACATGTGACCTAAGAAAATGATCAGTCACAGATATAACCCAATTAAATGATGTCACATATATGACCCAAAAAAATGATCAGTCACCTGTATGTGACCAAATTAAATGATCAGTTATGCATGTGACCCAATTAGACGATCAGTCACACATGTGACTTGAGAAAAGGATGTACAACCAAGATGTTTTTTTATTTAATGAAATATTCCTGTTTGAACTGTTGTGATCACATTGTATATAGGAGTCATTTCACTGCATTAGGAGTAAGAAAAAATAACCACAGAGGGAAATGATGCTGGAAAAAAACCCAGGAAAATAATGCAAAAAAAAAAATAACCCCAGAGAGAAATAACCCAGGAAAAATACATAGGAAAATAATGCAAGAAAATAACCATAGAGGTAATTAATAACTTGAGAGAAATGACAATGGGAAAATAAATCTTTGCATGCATGCCCCATAATTTTGCAGTCAAACACAACCGGACATGATATGTTTTCCTATGCAGATGTAAATGTGTACAGTTAATTACTAAAAGGATATTGTGGTGTTTTTCCAGGGAGACATTCCTGTATGTATCCCTCAATTGAGGGCCACAATTGTATAATGATATAACAGTGATTTTTTATCATTTAACAAAGATTCTGATTGGTGGCTTCACCATGGTCTTGTGACTGGTTGACTGACTACAGAGAAACATGTCTTGAGAGACCACCGTCATGAAAATTCACCTGTCTTGAAAAAGCACAATCAGAAAATCACCTGGTTAAACAATTCTATCATTACAACCTTTCGTGAGAAGTTACCTATCTTCTGAGACCATATTTTCATGACAAATCGAGCTGTCGCTCAAGACACTTGACTGTACTTATGCATTGTATACATACTGTGTGATTGATTTTATGTGGGGGTGGGGGTTTACCTTAGTTACTCACTATCAAATGAAATACTGTGAAATAAATATCCAGTGAAATATGATGCCCTGTAAAATACATTGAGTACAATAATATCACTATAGAGCAGCCATCTTGATGTAAATTCCCAACATCTATTGCTGAGGTAATAAACAGGAAATAATCACAAGGTAGATAACCCATATCACATGTCTTTCCTGGAAATAGTGATGCACAAAATTTAATACCAGTGAATAAGTTCTGATCAGAAACATATTAAATTTTCTTCCTGTGAAATTAAACAACTATACAAGTACATTGTAAAAATGTGTGCGTCAAAAATAGCTTTTATATGCCTTGCTATTTTTTTTTTACATCTTTGCATTTTTTACCTTCTTTTGCCATAATATGAAAGTTTTGAATTTTATAGGATTTTTTTTTTAAAGAACAAATCTGAGGCAAACTTAATATCAGGTAAATATATTTAGTTTATCTTGAAAATGGTTAAAACCTTCAAAAGTTGAATTAATCCAGGAATAAACCATTTTATTTACAGAATTATGTGGCAAAATGTCTCTTTTTTTTTTTATTAAGGATCAAGTTCAGAATTGACAATTCAAAAAATAATCAAGTAAAAAATCTTTCTTGGTGCAAAGTTTGCAATGATAAGTGGTGATCTGTTAGTGTAATATTCACGTAAAGAAGTGCTTCAACAACAAAACCTATTGACAAATGTAAGGGCATACCACATATTTGTAATGACACGACATAAATACGTGGAAATTGAAAAAATGATTCCACACACACTATAAACAAACAAATGACTTAAAAAACGAACAAAACAGCTAAATGTTCACATTTCACAACCTTTGATATATCACTGCGTTTTCTCCGTCTTTTTTCTACTTGCTGGTTTAACGTATGTGAAGATCACGATGGCAGCAATGCACAGTATATTCCAGTAGAAGTACAGGGAGCTGTAAAAATAAAAGATGTCACAAAAGGTTAAGCCCAGTCTCAAATTTAGAAAGAAACAAGAAGTGTTATGCCCCACAGCAACTTAGCCAATGGCGGAGATTTTACAGTACCATAACTCTGATAAGCGGTGCCAAATGTTGGCCATGATTAACTCAACTTAAAGGGGTATTAGCTGTGTTTTGGGCTGATTGTTGGTCGTGATCACCTCACCTAACGTGTAAAGCGGCATTGCTGGTGTTAAGGGCCAATTGTTGGCTGCGATCAACTCAACTCAAACATGTTAAAGGGGAATTAGATGTGTTTACACATAAAATTAAAACCAATTTTTTCTACTTTTACCTGATATACAAGAACAAATAAGAGATATACACAGGCATAAAAAATCCTATATTCCTACATATTTTTTTAAAATAAGGTCTGGTCCGTATGCCTATATATAAATAATAAGGTTGTTTTCACAAAACATGTATGAATGTAAGAAGTTTTATGCCTTTTTTATCTCTTTTTTATTATTGTAAATCAATCTTAAATAATATATCTTTTTTTTTTAGGTATTGTATATCAATCTAAGTAGTAAAAAAGGAAGGACATTGTTTTGAGAAACCATAGCTAATGCCACTTTAAATATGATTCATATAAAACACCATACAAAATTTGGATAAAAATCAAGGACGGTAATTCTAATCAATTTAAGGAATCCAAATATTGCGATCAAAAGGACAGAAATAAATTCCTCCTGTCTTTGATTTCACGGCTTAAAGTATCATAGGATGCAAAATATTGTTAACTCATCTACCCCTGTGGTCACATTTAGACTCACCCAGATCAATAAATAGTATGGTCTACTGTCATAGGTCAAAAGTGAACAAGTTCACATTGCATGTAAAAATTATTATAAAATTTTTATTCTAAATCATACACCCCTAAATTCTGACAGTGGACTTAACCATTCTTTGAAATGGGCAGGTCCAAATGTGACTTCAGGGGTTGATGAGTTAAATAAAACCAAATTTTTTAGTATACTATCTCAAAAAGTCAGCTTAGATTCCAGCAACATTCTACATGTTCTAAGCCATGCTGACAAGAGGTGAGAGTCTTCATGGTTTAAAGTACAACGATTTTACCACTCGGTCATGGAGGGTCCCAAAATAGAAAGAGAAACAGACAGACAGAAATACAGACTGACAGAAATACAGACAGACAGACAGACTGACAGACAGAATCAAAGAATACCCTGATCATGTTGATATAATATACTTACCCAAAGAATTTAATGGAGGACATAAATTGTAGAAGACAAAATGTTGATGTCATGTAAACGTTACAAAAACGAGTACAGATGAACGTCACACAGTCATAGAAAAATTTGGCATTTTCTGAACCCTGGAAATGATGGCGTACATTTCTTCTGACCTAAAAATGAAAAAAATTCTCATCACATTCAGTGAACACAAATGAATTGATCAATATTAAATTCAACTTTTTTTTAAATATCATAAAACTATATAAAGTTTGAGTCATTTTAAAGTTAGAATTTAGAAAGAATAGCAGAATCAATGAAAAAATTAAAAGAATTTTCTTATAACCACAAAATTATGTTTAAAAATGCCTTTCTGATACCATATATACTGTATACACAGACATTTTCGTTCCAGTTATATTTGCCAATTTTGCCCTTAGATGAGTGGGCAAATTTAAAATCCAAGGTGAATTTTTCAAGCTTAATAAATTGAAGCATGGACATTCATGCCATCCATGATACTATATTAATTAACTCATTCACCCCTAAATACACATTTGTACTGGTCTAAGTCATTGGTTTATGGAAGAGTCCATTGTTTTTCCAGGGTTGATGAGTTAATGGCAAATTAAAGACAGGGTGAATAACTGTAAGACAAAAATTTCAAGGTAAACAGCATATATATACCTTTGATTCACGTGTCTAAGGCAACAAAAAACCCTATTCCTAACTCTCCCTATCAGAATTGTTGTTTAGAGATTATAATTGTAAAAATTAGGTAACAGGAGGTTATCATGTGAGGGCAGATTTACTAACTGGAACCTTCAGGGACATTTGTAGTTGAATTTGTTCATGACTACTCCCTAGCCCTTGTTTGGATAATCATTCATTGTTATAATTCCGCAAAATTTTCTCACCAATCTTGCTGCAATAGTAATCATCGCTGCTGTTGAGAAGGCTATATAATACCCCGGGTAGAAACCATGCCAAAACGCACTAATCATAAACACAGAGAGAACTTTGTACTTTGGTATTCTATCATAAACAATACGCCGCAGCCATATATTGGTCTGAATATTCCAGGAGTCTACGTTGACCTTCATGCTATTTGATACCTGAAAACAACAAAAGACATTTGTATATTGACCTTCATGCGGTTGATACCTGAAAACAACAAAAGACATTTGTATATTGACCTTCATACGATTGATACCATAAATTGGGATACTTTGGTGTCTCTAAAATTTGGCCACTTTGGTCATAAAATGAAGGGTTATTTTTTGGTCAGTTAAATTTTGGCCATTGATGTTTATATCATGTTTAAATTTGGCCTACCATCTGATCTTGTTATTGTTATGTCGAACATTCTATAAAACACTCAAATATTTTTAAAAAGTACTGGTAGAAATGTTGTGTACATACTTTGGATGGTTCAATTTTGGCCATTTTAATGGCCAAAATTACCCAATTTACGGTACCTAAACATGCTGAAAACAATAAAAGACATTCGTATATTGACCTTCAGGCTATTTGATAGCATTAGCTCACCTGGTGCAATAAGGTAAAAAACAAGACTTTATATTTTACCATTCTAATTACCAATGTATTTTAGGTGGATTGATAAAAACTAGCTGAAGTTGAAGTTTTTCTTTTTTTTATCTGAAATTCATGAAATTCAGCTAAATGTTTTTGATGTGAATAAAAAGAATTTCTTGACAACAATATATAGATCTTTTACAAAAAACTACATGTCAAAATAATTAAATAAAACTTAAGCTTTGGGTATTTACTCTATAGTTATGTGGCGCTGGGACCAAGTTAATTATAGATATAAGAATATGTCAATAACACAGCCAAAGTTGACATTTCTAAGGACACGACAAACCAAAACTTACCTCTAACTGCCAGATTTTAACATTTGTAATCAAATCCCATTTCGCCTTTCCGTTCTCATCGTAGCCGTTAAACCCCAGTCCAGCTGCATTGTTTACGGCTTCACCTGTAAAATAAAGTCAGGTCTCAAATATGAGGAACAGAAGATAAATTAAAAATGCTGGTTTGACAAAAAAATAGATTTCTGTCATTTCATTATAAAATATTTGTAAAATTTGGCGAAGTTGTTCATATTTAACTCATTCACCCCTAAAGACACATTTGGACCAGTCTAAGTCTTTGATTTACAGAAGAGTCCATTGTTTTTCATGGGTTAATGAGTTAAGCAGCTTCAGACAGAACATGGTAGACAATCTCAATATCTCTCATTAGCTGTAGTTTTGTTTTCAAATTTCTCTTCTTACCTTCTTTACTACATAGATTGATATACGATAACAAAAAGAGATATACACGAGCATAAAAATTCTTAAATTCCTATTTTTTTGTGAAAATTGCTTGAGAAAACCAGGTTTGGCAATTTTTTCTTTTCAGATGCAATTGATTAACTCAACCTTAGTATTTGTATATGAATACCACTCTGGACCTGGCCTTGATTTCTAAAAAAAAAAAAAAAACCAAAAAACAAAAAACAAAAACCATAAGTTTTTACTTATGTTTTATCTCAAAACTAAAATTTTACATGTTTAAACTTAGCTAATATTTTTCTCAAGTTGCATTTCTCAAAGTAAACTCAATCATTTCTCAGCTAAGTGAAATATTTTACTCAGCTGAGTGCAATTTTCCATTGCCCTAAGCAGTCCTTTTGGAAATCTCCTCATTGCCCTAAGCAGTCCTTTTGGAAATCCCCTATCTTCCAATGGGTAAAAAAATCCTAAATACTGTTTATTTTGGTTGTAATTTTCTCTTCTGATTTAAATTCCTCCTTTTAAAAAAGTCTGGACCTTAAAATCATAGCTAGGCCTATTGATTTTTGTCAGCTAGCATAAATTCAAAACGTAAACATTAACATCTTCATCAAGGGGATCAATAAAGGATACATTATTTTGGTGTTTGTGATTAATGATTTTTTTTAATAATACACAATGTAATCATCTTTATCAGTTAAAGGAATTTTAAAATCTACCATAATAGACAAACTAATTTCGTATGTAATGGAAAAATCAGACATAAATGAAGCGGTATTGAAGTATTTTATATGATTTATTTAACCTTTCAGTTGATGTCTGTTCTTGTTCTTGCATCACATTTACTACAGGGTATACAATTAGTTTTCCCACAGGGTGATGACAGGACATGTATTCTGCATGTTTTAAGATACATTTTAAAGACGATTAAAAATCCTATCATGACAAAGAATCGTGAACTGTGGTCATGTTTGTCTCTTCTGCAGTTACAGATTTTTTCACCATGTTAAAACATACTTCAGCACCCATCGGACATCGTGTTGACTGTCTTCTATATTTGATTAGCATTATAAAACACCCATTCCTTGCCTCATTATATGTACCACCCACTTTATGCTAGAATATGGTTACCCACACAGTCATGTGGCAGAGCCTATATATTCTACTCCATTTGTGTTACACATTTCAATGATGATAGTGTTAGAATAGACTTGTATTAAATCCATGTATTAAGTTACATTGAAAGTGAAAAGGACATGTAAGTTGAGTAACATAATTTTCCGAAAGCACCAGACTCGAGTTTGAGTGTATTTACCTGCCTACAAGTTCATGTAACGTAATTATTAATCAGAAGTGTACCCCCTCCCTTTGTTTTATAGTCATATTTTAGTTAAATATTTTACTTAAGTCTGCTAGGTATGTGACTTTAGTTTTTACTCACGAAAAGTACTCAATTGAATTTTTTTTTTTTTGAGAAATGCAATGATTTGAGTTTTCTCAGATTTGAGAAAAACTCAAATATGTGAGTAAAAACTCCAACTTAAGTCTAAAATTTTATTAATTTTTTTTTTCAAGAAATCCAGGCCCGATCTCAATTTCACAAAATATATAGGAATATAAGATATTTTATGCCTGTGTATAGCTCTTATTTGTTATTATACATTAAGTACAAGTAGTAAAAGTAGAACAAATTGAAATCATTTTTTTTTTGGTAAACACAGTTAATGCCACTTTAACTGAACTGGTAGCAATGGAATAATTGAATCTACCCCTATTTTGAAGGTATGACAAAGGAATCTCAATCTGAGGGTAAGATTCTTGAATGACATACAAGGATCCAGAGGACTGAGATTCCTTTGTTATAGCCACATGATAGAGGTTGGTTATTTTTCTGCCATGTTTTAAATACATGTCTATATTAATCTACGCAAATTAAATCCAACACAGCTATGCAGTGCACTCCAGGGGCCCGTTTTACTAAAGGTCGTAAGTCCTAAATCCTATTTTTTAGTCCTAACTACCATGGCAACGCATCGCTGATTGGTCAGTCCCATAACATTTACAACTAAAACTTAGGATTTAGGACTTACAACTTTTCGTAAAACGGGCCCCAGAAACCTCAGAAATTTGACATCATAAATTGTATTGTAACATTATGACCTATGTAGCTTGTCAATACCCTGGGGATTGACAAGGAAATCATACATTGTGATAAAGAAGGAAAAGTTTGTGAACCATGGGAGAAAACCTGTTGCTGTGATCCTTGACCTTTGTCAAAAGGTGACTATATTTGCTTTCATTTTGTATCCATCAGACAAGCTTACCAAAGTACTGGTACGTCTTCTTTGTGTGAAAAAAGGGGAATTATAAGAATGTTTGTTTTATTAATTAAAAAATGTGGACATATTTCTAAGGAGAGCAATTTAACGAAACTGACAATGGACATACAAAAATCATACACATCTAACTCTTGATGGCAGAAATGTTGAAAGTTTGAGATTCTCTATCTCTAAAAGTTTGAAACAAGTCAATGATTTTTTCCTTGACAAATCAAGTAAAGTCATTTCTGATCTCTAGAACATATGACAGTGGCATTGGTTAAAAGTGCTGATTTTTTTAACTGTAGAAAAGATGAACTCTTATATCCTTGGTGTTTATGTGCTGGTCTGTGGGCTCTGATGTATAGAGAGAGTCAACAGTATTTCTTTCTGTGCAGTACATTTGTAAGCCCTATATCTAACCACTAAAATATCAGGCAGTATAAATTAACCCCTGATAAAGGCCATATGACATATTGTGGAGATATTAAACATACATTACGAAGGAAGTCTTACCAAGTCTCCTGTCTGGGTAATGATTTGGCCCTGATAAAGGACAATTTTGGACATAGAACAGATTGTGCAGACATCACATGCGCATTATAAAGAAAGCATTTCTAAGTCTCCTGGCTGTGTAATGGCTGGCCCTGATACTGGACATATGACAGTGTGTAGATATTACATGTACATTATAGAGACATTCTTATCAAGTCTCCTGGCTGTGTACTGTTTAGTTTGGCCCTGATAAAGGACATATGACACAGTGTACAAATTACATGTACATGTTAAAGAAAGTCTAACCAAGTCTCCTAGCTGTGTAATGCTTGGCCCTATAACATAGGACATATAACACATTGTCAGATATTACATCTACATTGTAAAGAAATTCTTACCAAATCTCCTGCCTGTGTAATATTTGACCCTGATAAAGGACATATGGCACAGTTTATGAATTACATGCATTAAACATGTTATAAAAGAAAGTTTTATCATACCTCAAGAATGTGTAATACTTTGCCCTGCAGTGATTTTCCATGTTCATTTTTTGGTTTGTTACAGGATCTGTTCCCAATGCAAAAATAGCTTTTATTTTCCCCCCAAAATGCAAAAGTCCCATTTTGAGATTAAAAAAAAGTAAAGTAATCTCAAATAAAGTTTTTCTGTTCTATGCACGCTATGTTATTGTTTAAATGTTTTATATTCTCAAAATTTTTCCTACCTTGGACCTAGAATTTAGGTCATAGGAAAATTCCTGCCCTGCTAAAGGACATATGAGACAATGTACATACATTATAAAAGAAAGTCTTACCAAGTTTCCAGGCTGTGTAATACTTGGCCCTGACAAGGGACACACAACAAAGCATATACATATTTCTATACAGCCAGTTTGTATTATACAGGAACTCATCAGCTGAAAAATAATCATCAACACACTATATAACGTACAGAAGAGTTGACAAAACAAAGAGGTTTCTAACAATTATGCTTGTTTGTTTGTTTGTTTATTGTTGTTTCACATCACACTCAAGAATATTTCACTCATATGGAGACGTCACCAAATGCCGGTGAAGGGCTTCAAATTTTGGCCTATGCTCGGCACTTACGGCCATTGAGCAGTGAGGGTTCTTTAACGTGCCGACATCTACTGCGACACGGGACCTCTAGTTTTTACTGTCTCATCCGAAAGACAGGAAACCAACCTGTCGCCGGCGGGACTCGAACTCACGACCTCGCGATCCAGAGTCGAGCGCGCTACCGACTGAGCCAGGCTGGCTCTCTAACAATTATGAAAATACTGAAAAAAATTAGAATAAAAATGTAACAATCACTACTGTCACCTCATATCAACATGTCAAAAACATTAGTACAATAGCCCCTCTGCTATTTCATTTTGATTTCTCTTTTTTTTAAAAAAACTCACTCTTTTTCAATCATTTAAAAGAAAACTTTTAACTGAAAAATTATAATGTGAAACCTAAAGATCACTCAAGAAGGACACATATCTCTCCCTTCCTCACAGGGGTGAGTTGCAAGGGCTTTAACTCATCAACCCCTGAAAAATAATGGACCCTTCTGTAAATCAATGATGCAGGCCAGTCCAAATTTATCTTCAGGGTTGAATGAGTAAAGTTGCCACCCCGATCATTAAATCGAGCACAAGCTGTGTAACTTGTAAAATGTATCACTTACCTGTCATATAACTAACTGGAAATATGACTGGCGATATGACCATGATAATACCACACACTAGAGCCGTCAGTAGATTCTCTTTCACTGCCTCCTGTAAAAGATGAAACCGATCAGTGAAATAAATACACACCAAACTGTCACACACAAACCACTAAATCATAACAAAAAATCTTTTTTTGTAAAATATACTAGAACTGATCAAGTGTTTTTGAGAAGTTAAAAAAGTTCAATAGGGAAGTTGGAAATATTTATCTCTTTTTTATATACATGTGTATATATATATGTAAGGGAGACTGTGTAAGTCTGACCATGTAGCTCAGTTGGTAGTGCAGTTGCATAAATAGCAGGTGGTCTGGGTTTGAATTCCAGTCAGACCATGCACGTTTTCCTCACTTGTTACAAATGGCACCCAACTTAACCCTTTCACCCCTGAATATCTGAGTGGTATGCTCTTTCTATTGTTTAAAGCCAGTCTATTATGGTCTGTGGGGTTAATAACTCAGGTTGTGGTTACAAGTGTTGTGTCAGATATTGCAGTATGAAATCTCAAAAAGAATAAACGAAGTGTGTAATTGGAATTGACTTTGTCAGACCAGGCCTGGATTTCTCGAAAAAAAACCAACTTGAGTCAAATTTTAGACTTAAGTCTGAGTTTTTACGAAAATATGAGTTTTTTTTTTTCAAATCTGAAAAAGACTCAAGCCTTTGCATTTCTTGAAAAAAATCTCATTCGAATATTTTGCTTAAGTTGAGTAAAAACTTAAGTTACATACCTAGCAGACTTAAGTAAAATATTTCACTCAAATATGACTATAAAACAAAGGGAGAAGGTACGCCGCTGATTAAGAATTTGTGTATTCGAACTTATAGGCAGGTAAATACACTCAAACTTGAGTCTGGTGCTTTCGGCAAATTATCTTACAGAAATTACACGTCGAAATTATTTCTGAAATTGTCCTTTTCACTTTCAATATAACTTACATGGATTTAATACAAGTCTATCCTAACACTATAATCATTGAAATGTGTGCCACAGACCGAGTAAAAAATATAGGCTCTGCCACATGACTGTGTTCTAGGCATAACTTCCTGGGAAACCATATGATGGCATAAAGTCGATGTGACATAAAATGAGGCAAGGAATAGGTGTTTTATAATGCTACTCAAATAAAGACAACAGTCAACACAGGCCCGATAGGTGCTGAAGTATGTTTTAAACACAATAAATAAATCTATAACCACAGAAGAGAAATACATGACCACAGTTCATGAATCTTTTTGTCATGATAAGATTTTCAATCGTCTTTAAAAAGTATCTTAAAACATGCAGAATACATGTCCTGTCATCACCCTGTGGGGAGCCTAATTTTATACCCTGTAGTAAATGTGACGCACTTTGGGGCACGGAATGGGTGATATAGTAACCCCATGAACACATCAACTGAAAGGTTAAATAAATCATATAAAATACTTCAGTACTCTTACAATTATGTCTGATTTTCCCATCATATACGAAATTAGTTTGTCTGTTATGGTAGATTTTAAAATTCCTTTAACTGATAAAGATAATTATTAACCCAAAAATCAGTAATTACAAACACCAAAATAATGTATCGTTTATTGATCCCCTTGATGAAGATGTTAATGTTTATGTTTTGAATTTATGGTTGTTGACAAAAATCAATAGGCCTAGCTATGATTTTAAGGTTCAGACTTTTTTAAAAGAAGGAATTTAAATTAAAACAGGATATTATGACCAAAATAAACAATATTTAGTTGTTTTTGACTCATTGGAAGATAGGGGGTTTCCAAAAGGACTGCTTAGGGCAATGGAAAATTGCACTCAGCTGAGTAAAAAATTTCACTCAGCTGAGATATGACTGAGTTTACTTCGAGAAATGCAACTTGAGAAAAATCTTTGTTGATTTTAAATTTGAGTTTTGAGATAGAACTGAAGTAAAAACTTAAGTTTTTTTTTCTAGAAATCCAGGCTAGGTAGCTTAGAAGGTTGTGTCTGGATTGAGGGAGGTCTGTGTTCAAATGTTTGTTAGACTGCACTTTTTCTCACTTGTTGCATATAATTAACCCACACTACATACACCTGATACACACAGATGATTAATTAAATGATTTTTCTTTCCCATATTCAGAGGTAACTCTTACCTTCTAAATTAAGAAAACTTTCAACTCATAATACAGGTGACTCTGGATACCTAGAAGTCCTCGTGACTAAGGCTTTTGCATCTGTGAACGTTTACGGTAAATCTGTAAACGTTATACACAACCGGGTACTGTAGTACTAGACTACCTCTGTACTTAGTAGTCGATAACCGTAAATCGCTGTAAAGGTATACCAGGACTATCGCATGGAGCCCCTGTAGTACTAAAAATTAGACTACCTCATGTTATAGGTCAATAACCATGGTTTCTGATTTATATACATTTGTCGGCATAAATTCTCTGTGAAAATTTTTACATTTTAAATAAAATATATCATCGTTAATACTTTACCATGCTGCCATTGTGATGTATCAACCGAAAACTCGGTCCAAAGTTACATGGCATCCGATTGAAAGCATGCATGGCAAAGTATCCAGTTATGTTTTCAAAAATAGAAACTTACAAGTGGGAGGCCCAATATTGAGGGTCTTCATAATGCACACATTGAAACCTATCGTACGCTTGTTCAATGTATATGTTTATCATGAAATAATATATTAAAAATAAATAATATGAACTTGATCCTCAGATTTATTCCCTTTATTTTACTGTATTTATTCATGAAATTAAACTATGAATGTTGTATCTCAATTCCGTACCTCTGTAACAGTCTCTGATCTGCAGAAACAGAGATTACCGGGATCAATAAAGGTTATTTTTATGATTATTATAATTACCTGTTGTACACCTATTATACAATCTATGTAATTTTCAATCATATTAAAATGGTGTACATAAATAAATACAAGACACCAAGCGATCTGATATAGGTTTATTTTACTGTTTTTATTCAGAGTAATAAAATTATTGAAGCATTCCCTTTCCGTGCTTCACAGGCACTAAATTTAGAGATATAATAAAATCAGGTCAAATTCGGAAAGCAACTGTTTGTGAAGACACAGTTTACCTGAGCAGGAATTATAGATGTGTGTCGTAATCTTTACTATGTAGAGAGTCTAATATTGGATAAAGTACAACAAAAATACATCTATGGAGGAACTTTTCCTGATTTTACCTACAAATTAAATGTTTTGTAGGTAATCACATTGCGCATGTCGTGTACACGATTATTGACAATAAACTAAATGTAAACGTGTACACGTGTAAACGCTACTGCCTTACTCGTGACCACCCAAAAACTTGGGGGTTTCAAGAGTTTGAGGCTTCAAGAGTTCCGGAAATGGACATTTCAACCGATATAGGTTCTTAATACTACACAAAACAAGGGATTTTGTTTTTGTAATTCATATGAATTTTGCCATAAATAATCCCTGTACCTAATTTTCAAAAATAAAAAACCATGTACCGGTAAATACGTTATCTCTATGATGTCTCCGATTTGGATAAAAATGATCATCGACATATAAGGTATATAATGTTGCCGTAGCATTCACTACTGCTTAAATATTATAAACATAATACCAAAGTTATAATGCTCAAGACAATATCGTTTCTGTCAATTAGACTTCATCAGTTGAGCTCCAATTTGAGCTCTTCAGTAATCTACAGTACCGCTTGATCTAAAAGTTAAACTACCTCTTGGTTGCGAGGCTTGTACTCGACATCATAGTCTATGATGCATCTTTACACATTTCTTCTCTTTTGATAGCTCTTTATTTATTAACAATCCTGTCAATCACTACTCGATTCGTTCCGGGACTACTTGTCACCCGGTTATCAAAACACCTTGTTTAATCTTACAGGTAAGGATCCCGGTGTCGTTCTGGCTTAATCAATTCACTAGTAATTACTTGAAGTTTGAGGTTTCAAAAGTGAAATATAAAGGAATATATAAATCGGGACTTCAAATTGACTTCGAGGTTTCAAGAACTTTGAGGTTTCAACGTTTGAGAGATCGAGAGTTAATTTACTTAATTTATGAAGGAAAAAATCGGGACCAGTACAAAATTTCGAGGTTTTTACGTTAGAGCCATCGAAAGTCACCTGTATATACAATTGAGAAGAAATTTGTCCTAGAATTACCTGAAAAAATCACTGAACATATCACCTGATTAGCTTAGTCAGGTGACTGAATAACATCTAATCATCTGTCTTACCTGTCAAAATTATAAAAAAAACAAAAAACAAAAAAAACTACACTTACATCATTTGATGGCACTTTAACTGGTCCATTTTTATCCTGCAATGGGAAAAAATTAATATAATATCATACACTTTGAAACAGAGTACAATAGACATACTTAAAGATTAATGGATAAAATTGGGGAGGGGATAAAAATTCCTTGATGCTGAGATTAAAATTTGTCACAAGTGTATTGTTTAATCATTAAGTCATAAAAATTTCACTAAATCAGCACAGGTGATAGAAATGCTTACCTGAGAATTAGGGGGTGGATCATACATCCCATTAGTACCCTCTATAAACTTGATATAATCTATATAGAAGACTAATGGTCCACACATAATGTTGTGAAAACTGAAGATATAGCTGAAGTATTCCAGAACTGTCGGTAGTTTTCTACAAAAAAAAAATAAATGAGTAATCAAAGGTTAAAAGTTCACCTCAAATTAACATAGAGTAATGAAAGATTACAAAGCTCATCTGACAAGAACATACAGTATTCAAAGATTACAAAACTCACCTCACACCAACAGAGAGTAATCAAAGATTACAAAGCTCATCTGACAAGAACATACAGTATTCAAAGATTACAAAACTCACCTCACACCAACAGAGAGTAATCAAAGATTACAAAGCTCACCTCACATCAACATATAATAATCAAAGATTACAAAGCTCAACTCACACCAACAAAGAGTAATCAAAGATTACAAGACTCACCTCACATCAACATATAGTAATCAAAGATTACAAAGCTCAGCTCACATCAACATAGAGTAATCAAAGATTACAAGGCTCACCTCACATCAACATATAGTAATCAAAGATTACAAGGCTCAGCTCACATCAACATAGAGTAATCAAAGATTACAAGGCTCAGCTCACATCAACATAGAGTAATCAAAGATTACAAGGCTCACCTCACATGAACATACAGTAAACAAAGAGTGCAAAGCTCACTAAGAGTTATCAGAGGTTACAAAGCTCACTGAGGGTAATCAGATGTTACAAAGCTCACTAAGAGTATTCAGAGGTTACAAAGTTCACAGAGAGTAATCAGAGGTTACAAAGTTCACAGAGAGTAATCAGAGGTTTCAAAGCTCACTAAGAGTAATCAGAGGTTACAAAGCTCACTAAGAGTTATCAGAGGTTACAAAGTTCACAGAGAGTAATCAGAGGTTACAAAGCTCACTGAGAGTAATCAGAGGTTACAAAGCTCACTGAGAGTAATCAGAGGTTACTACAAAACTCACTAAGAGTCATCAGTGGTTACAAAACTCACTAATAGTAATTAGAGGTTACAAAGTTCACTGAAAGTAATCAGAGGTTACAAAACTCACTTAGAGTAATCAGAGGTTACAAAACTCACTAATAGTAATCAGAGGTTACAAAGCTCACTGAGGGTAATCAGAGGTTACAAAGCTCATTGAAAGTAATCAGAGGTTACAAAGCTCATTGATAGTAATCAGAGCTTACAAAGTTCACTGAAAGTAATCAGAGGTTACAAAACTCACTGAGAGTAATCAGAGGTTACAAAGCTCACTGAGGTTAATCAGAGGTTACAAAGCTCACTAAGAGTATTTACAGCTTACAAAATTCACTGAAAAGAATCAGAGGTTACAAAACTCACTAAGAGTAATCAGAGGTTACAAAGCTCACTGAGAGTAATCAGAGGTTACAAGCTCACTGAGAGTAATCAGAGTTTACAAACCTCACAACAAACATATTTTACTCCCCTTTAGCTAATGAGCCTGACCTAAGCCAGTCTTGATAGTACAATCAGAATGAGCCTGACCTAAGTCTTGTTATCACACTATGAGAATGAGTCTGATCAGAGGTTACAAATCCACACACTGAATGAGTCTGACCTAAGCCAGGTTATCCACACACTGAATGAGTCTGACCAAGCCAGTCTTACAATCCTCACTAAGAGAATGAGCCTGACCTAAGCAAAATTCACACTATGAGAAAGCCTGACCTAAGCCAATCTTGTTACCACACTATCACTAATGACCCTGTAAGCCAGTCTTGTTATCCAACTATGCTCATGACCCTGAGGTAAGCCAGGTTTGTTATCCACACTATGAGAATGATTCTGACAGCTCTTCTTATCCACACTATGAGAAGAATGACCTAAGCCAGTCTTGTTATCCAAAAATCAGAAAGAGTGATCAAGCCAAGGTTATCCACACTCAGAATGAGCCTGACCTAAGCCAGTCTTGTTACCACAAATGAGAATGAGCCTGACCTAATCCAGAGTTACAAGCACAATGAGAATGAATCCTAAGTTTGTTATCCACACAATGAGAATGAGTCTGACCTAAGCCATATTTTACTCCACTTTAGCTAATGAGTCTGACCTAAGCCAGTCTTGTAATCCACACAATGAGAATGAGTCTGACCTAAGCCAGTCTTGTAATCCACACAATGAGAATGAGCCTGACCTAAGCCAGTCTTGTTATCCACACAATGAGAATGAGTCTGACCTAAGCCAGTCTTGTTATCCACACAATGAGAATGAGAACCTAAGCCAGTCTTGTTATCCACACAATGAGAATGAGCCTGACCTAAGCCAGTCTTGTTATCCACACTATGAGAATGAGTCTGACCTAAGCCAGTCTTGTTATCCACACTATGAGAATGAGCCTGACCTAAGCCAAATCTTGTTATCCACACTATGAGAATGAGCCTGACCTAAGCCAATCTTGTTATCCACACTATGAGAATGAGTCTGACCTAAGCCAGTCTTGTTATCCACACTATGAGAATGAGTCTGACCTAAGCCAGTCTTGTTATCCACACTATGAGAATGAGTCTGACCTAAGCCAGTCTTGTTATCCACACAATGAGAATGAGCCTGACCTAAGCCAGTCTTGTTATCCACACTATGAGAATGAGCCTGACCTAAGCCAGTCTTGTTATCCACACTATGAGAATGAGCCTGACCTAAGCCAGTCTTGTTATCCACACTATGAGAATGAGCCTGACCTAAGCCAGTCTTGTTATCCACACTATGAGAATGAGTCTGACCTAAGCCAATCTTGTTATCCACACTATGAGAATGAGCCTGACCTAAGCCAGTCTTGTAATCCACACTATGAGAATGAGCCTGACCTAAGCCAGTCTTGTAATCCACACTATGAGAATGAGTCTGACCTAAGCCAGTCTTGTTATCCACACTATGAGAATGAGTCTGACCTAAGCCAGTCTTGTTATCCACACTATGAGAATGAGTCTGACCTAAGCCAATCTTGTTATCCACACTATGAGAATGAGTCTGACCTAAGCCAGTCTTGTAATCCACACTATGAGAATGAGTCTGACCTAAGCCAATCTTGTAATCCACACTATGAGAATGAGTCTGACCTAAGCCAGTCTTGTTATCCACACTATGAGAATGAGCCTGACCTAAGCCAGTCTTGTTATCCACACTATGAGAATGAGTCTGACCTAAGCCAGTCTTGTTATCCACACTATGAGAATGAGCCTGACCTAAGCCAGTCTTGTTATCCACACAATGAGAATGAGTCTGACCTAAGCCAGTCTTGTTATCCACACTATGAGAATGAGCCTGACCTAAGCCAGTCTTGTTATCCACACTATGAGAATGAGTCTGACCTAAGCCAGTCTTGTTATCCACACAATGAGAATCGACTAAGTTCAAATCTGAGTACAAGACTTATCTATTATCTGGAGCATAGCCTGTATTGAGAATCATAAGATTTTTATGTCATGTAAGTTTTGTTGATGTATGAACAGTAAGATATGATACACCATGTAGACCTCAACCAATTATCTTGAACAGACATTGGGTACAGAGCATAAGAGCCACACCCACTAAATTTCACCTAGGTTAGCAGAATGCTGAGGACTGGGGGATAACATTAGTCCCCTACCAGTCAACTTCACTGAGATGTACTGACAAAAGGGTGATATCATATGCCCCCACCAATGTGGTTAGCTAAAAATCATGTTTTACTTTGTTTCACCTAACTTTAATCATCTTTATGGCAAGTTGAACAAATTTGCAGTTATACCATGGCATTTTCAATGGTGGAGGGAAATAAAGTGAATCAAAGTATGCCTGGGGGAAAAAATGTTAACCTTTCACAAAAAAAAACAAAAAAACTGACAAACTGACAAACATATAATTTAAAATGTTAAAAACTTTAAATTTAGAGGAGAACAAACATGTTACAAAAATAAAAATAATCATAATATTTATTTTGGAAGTATAGTAATCAATATAACTTACAAGTATAACTGTATTTAAACTTGAAAGTAATAAATAACTATAACATACATAAGCTATTTACAAATAATGTCACAGAGGGCTACCTTGCAGAAAAAAAAAAACTCTTTATATTTTAAAAAGGATACAGAAGATATAACACTTCCTGGGTACAGACAGAAGAACAGATAGACAGGTACTTGGACAGAAAGACAGCCCAGAATGCAGAACATTATAGCGTGACCAAGACTTACTTGATTTGGTTAAGTTTTTGGTCGGATGATAAACTGCCTTCGTCTTTGTACTTCCCGTCATGGTGACCAAATGCAATGATGGTTGTCTTCTGTGTCAGTATCATAAGAGGACTGTAATACATAGCACATGACATTGCTTGAAACTTTTCACTTCAGAATCAGGCTAACAAAATCGTGTAAACTTGGAATCATTCTAAAACAGTAAATGTGAATACTTCCGCCTGTTGTTAATTACACGATTTTCTTATCAAAACCATATGCATGGGTTATCTTTTACGTGATGTAACAACTTACTGTGAGCTGTCCTGTATTATTAAACGATAATACTTCACGAAACTGTTAGACTGGAAAGTGGGGGAGAGGGGTAATTTACACCAAGCACACTTCATTGCATATTTAGTCTAAAATACCAACACATGTAGATTTCTATGTTTACAGTATTTCTGAGTTATAAACAGTTTAGCCAATAAAAATCAAAAAGCTAACATTAATAAAAGATACAGATCTATGTAGGTATTTGATCTGGTCTGGATAATATGTAGGTATTGGCCAGGCCTGGACAATACGTACATGTAGGTAAATGTACTTACCCAGTCACATCCAGAGAATAGCCACCATAATCATAGTACTGCCGATATATGTGTGTAATGGACAGATAACTTATTGAAAATATAAAGACGATGACATGAAAATATTTCCGTGGGCCAAACATCGTAATGAGGTAACAAACTGTCGAGTTGAGGATAATATGCACAATCTGACTGTAAAAAAGGGAGATAATCATAAAACGTGAAATTGTCAATCAGAAATGTGAATTATAAGAAGTCACTCTTAATAACAATGAAGTGAAAACATAAAACAATGAAACTGAATATGGTATGAATTAATGAAAAAAACTGAGTACATTAAAACTCTGAAGAGTCAAAGTTCAAGGGACCACCTTGAAAAAGTTCGAGACATCGGGACTCTGAATCATGAATGGTTACCGAGATTCACAGATGTTTAGTTCCAGATGATCTATAATATGTGTTTGACTGCTTCAAAATTGTTTAAGACATATGTATACAGTCATGATATCGATTAATTAGTGCTAAATTACCTTAATTTTATGTGAAATGCGGTGTTTATGAGAAGAAGAAGAATTAATTGTCATTTGGCACTTTCAAATTTTGACTTTGAATTACAATGTATTTGTAGGATTTTTTTGTTTTTATAAAAATGGCTAAATAACAAAATTATTTGGGACTTTGTAAATAGTTTGAAACATCGTGAAATTTGATTCATTGAAGTTCGACTCAATGAAGTTTTACTGTATTTAATTGATTATGTAATTGATTTCTATGCTTTTAACAATTGCAAACTGATAATTGATTACATGCATGGTTCTAAATTGATTGCCAATCACTCATGAATATTCATACTTACTAGCCAAAACAGAACATTGTGAGAAACACCCCTGCTACAACCTCCATTATATGACGCTGTGTAGGGGAGGTGGTCTTTGGTGACATGGACTTCAGGAGGTAATTTCCTAGCCATAGTGAGACAAACTGACATGCCAAGAAATTGACCTGAAATACAACAAGATGTATAGATATTACAACATAAAATTCAATATAACAATTAGTGTTCCAGATAGAGGGGTTTAGCAAGGTGCCCTGTCATGCCCTGATTGTTTTTGGCTCTGTCCAAATTTTGCACCAAAAGTTGAATAATCCTTTTACTATAACCTCTTTGAGAGACCACCAGTCTTGGGAAACCACATATGAGTGGCAGATAAGATAGTTCTACAACGTGACTTTCAGCTGAGTGTGGTCTCAGAACACAGAATGTCTTTCATGCGAGTGGTCTTTTAAAGGGACATAAGCTGCATTTACCAAATAAAAATAATTATTTTGATTTCTTTCTACTTTTACTATTTGTACTTGATGTACATGTACATGTAGGCCTACCATAAATAAGAGCTATACACAGGCATAAACAATCTTATATTCCTATATATTTAGTGAAAACAAGGTCAGATTCAGTGTGGTACTCATATACTAACAGTACATGTAAGGTTGAGTTAATCAACTGCAATTGAAAAATTGCCAAACTAGGTTTCTCAAACAATGTTCCCAAAATAAATAGGAATTTAAGAATTTTTATGCCTGTGTATATCTTGTTTTTGTTATTATATATCATTCTAAGTACCGGTAGTATAAAAAGGGAGGGAAACATTTTGGGAAAAAAACACAGCTAATGCCCCTTTAAGCCCCATTCCACTGTGTCAGAAAAATCAGTTTAGTGAACTGGTATTGATATTACAACAGGAAACAGGAGACAAATGTATGTTAAGTCCCATTGTTAACAGTGTCTGTGACACTCTGTGTTACAATAGGAAGTTATGATCCTGCTTTTACAAAATTTTCTACCAATCCCTTCCCTATTTGAATGTGGGTAGAAATATATATATATATATATCTGATTTATCATTATAAACAAGATAGAGAGTACTAACTTCTACAATCCTAATTATATCAACTCAGTCCCTATTTGAATAAGGGTATAATCTGGTATCACATTCTACTCATTAAGCGTCAGTGTCCCTATAAGAGCCCCTCCCCACTTTTTACATACGATTGAGAATCTTTTCTAACTGCTTGACAATAAAATATGGACCTGAAAAACCGTAAGTAATAGTTTATCTGTAGCCTCCAGCAACAGAATTATGTTGATAGGTGCCCTCGATAATAATTCCAAAAACTTTACCTCTGTGCCTTATAAAAAATTAATTGTTTTACGTTAATTTGATAATTAATTGATCTCATTAAGCACTCATCCCTTTTTATCGATTTTTGTAGCACTTAAGGCGCTTAATGGGTCGATTACGGTATATCTGATTTATTATAACAAATGTATATACACTGTAGTAGGCTCAGTCAGGCAGTGGTTCTCTTTTCAACAATGTAACTCGGGTTCAAACATCAGTTTGGACAGGGGAGTATATGAGATGATAATGGTGGTCATTAGGTTGTACACATGTTTTTTCTCTGGGTACATAAGTATAGTAAATTCCATATAACCTGGCAGGGTGGATTCTCGTGAACCTTTTCTTGACCTTGGCAAGTTTAAATCTTAGGTAATAAACTTAACTACATTGAAATTACACATGCTAGAGTAATCGTTCCTATTTGCAGGTCTTTTTCTTGTACTTTCCACGGGGCCGATATATATATTCGACCCCATTCCAAATACAAAAAATCCCAATTTGGTGTACAGAGGGTGACTTATACAAAATAAATTATTGCTGGGGGAAATGCATTCAGAAAAGAGATTTCATTACATTTATATTTATACATGCATGTGTGCAAAATATTTTTCCCAATTTGGCAAAAATTCACATTAAAATTCCTAATTGTGTCACCAATGGCATTTTCCAAAAATTTGCATAAAAAGGCCTGAATTGTCACATTTTCCCATGCACTTGTCATAACCAAAAGGTGAGTAGAATCATCTGTATGATAATCAAAAGGTTACTCCGCCCCCGTGCCCCGCTATCTTACATGTATGTGAATCGGACAATACTCCGATTTCCTCACATGGTATTTTATCAACATGTATTCTTTCAGGGTTTCCATTTATAGCTAAAAAAGCAGGGCTTTCATGGGTGTCAACAGAGCTTCAACAGAGTGAGGAAAATGTACCCGTCCACTCATTCTGTATGAGTGAAAATGGCATGAGGATAAGTAGTTACGGGGTGGGTACTCGTCCCTGGTGATGTGTAACTTTTCTTCTAGATTTACAACCTATCACTTTAAACTTTGCATTAACAAATTTCTTTCAAAATCCTTTATTTACCATTTTAATTTATCAGAAGTTCCATATTAAATAAATCAAAGAAAAGTTATGTGTAGTCTTACAGGTTCCATAAAAGTTTTATAAAAAATTGGTCAACTGAAGGTGTCTAGGGACGAGTGGTTTTCAAAATCACTTATCCCATAGGATGAGTGATTTTTTCAATTATTTTTGTCTTACCCTGCTTGTTCCAGCAGGGCTTTCATCAGTGCCAACTGGGCTTCTATCTGTGCCAGCAGGGCTTTCATCTATGCCAACAGGGCTTCTATCTGTGCCAGCAAGGATTCCATCTACCAGTATGATGTCAGGGATCCCATCTTTGTCAGTAGGGATTCCATCTGCGTGTATGGCTATCCAGGCTATGGCAGTCATCTATTCCAACAGGGTTTCTGCCTGTGCCAACAGGGATTTCATCAGTGCCAACAAGGCTTCTACATTGCATCTGTGCCAGCAAAGATTTCATCTATGATAGCATGGATCCCATCAATGACAGTACATTTAGGGATGTCTTCTATGCCATTGATTTGATGTATGCTGGCAAGAATTCTGTTTACATGTATGCCCAGTGGGAATCTTGCTGTTCCTTGACTAATCTAGGCCTACTAAGAACTATAATGCATTGATTATACTAATGAGAATATATATGTACCTGATGGTATATGTATTATATGGGTAGCTTATACAGTCAAACCTGCCTTAATTAACCGTAACCTTACTTAAGCGATCACCTCTAGACCTATTCAATGGTCAATTTGCAGTCATACCAATAAAAAATTTTGTGTATACTTTAAAGGAAGGTGGTCTTTATGTTACAGGTGTTTCTATTAAAATGTATTGATTTAACACAACACCGATTATGAGTTCGATTCAGTTTATTCACATCGAAAGTACTAAGTTCATGAATGTGAATGATAAAAATAAGTGAACCTTTGATTTGATTAAACCCTGTCTATGGAACAAGGCTTTGTTCTCTGGTTTACTCTCTGAGAAGCACCTTATTTTGTAAATACACAGGTTTGTAACAAACGACCGTCTTATCGTCTCGGAGAATTGGTCAGTACTGTCCGAGTCTTTGTCCAGTCAAAAGAAAGAAAACTCGGTTTTGGCGCAATTATTGATCTACCAATAAGAGTTTGTCATGAAAGGTTATAACCTTTCTTGTAATGTAAAAATAAATAACCAGTAATACATTTACCAGTGAGGTGTGTATGTATTACTATACTGTTTTATGCTGGTGTATAAAGTTAGACATTTTTTTTTTTAAATTTGACAGTTAAGTTTATATTAAAACCATCATCTTTATTTAGTTATACTATTTACACTTTTATTGAATAATATTTATTTCAATATCATTTTACATTACTTAAATAATATTTATTTCAAATATTATTTATTAATTTTATAACTTTATTTTCATATTTATTTCCACACTATCACATTTATATAGAGGTTGATTTGTACACAAATGGTACAATTGCCATTGGGGACAGCAAAAAACCATCTTTGTGACCAAGCGATCTTTATACACAGGTGGTCACTTAAGCAGGTATTACCATATTCACAAAATATTTTCCTAATTGAGACATTCAATGACACAGTGCTATTTGTTGTATTTGAAAAAAAAAACTGAAAGAAATGGAGTATTCGTTTTATCAGTACAAAATCTTCAGAAAAATGACCGTTGGGTGTATTTCAGGTATTATCATTATTATATATGTATGTTACAATGTACATGTCATGGACAATTGTTTCCATTCCATACAAATGTACTTTTAGATTTATGATTTAATTTGTCTTGAACTAGAGCAAATATAGACAATTCCATTTACATTGTGTTATAATCGAAAGTAACTCAAACCAAAATGTGAACCCTTTGGATCCGTCCTTGAAAGTGTCATTCACTCATGGTACAGATTTTATCATACATTTATTTATTTTGTGTAATGACTTTACGACTTACGGTGTGATAGAACCTAGTTCAATCAACTAACAATGGGACAAGATAAACAAGACCACAGCGTCCATAATACATGATAGCAACACATGTGGGCATGACACCCAACTTTCCAAACGTCTTCCGACCATTTGGGTTTGTTCATACCTGGTCAATCGGCAAACCGGTTAGCGTCGTCAAGGGTTGAAGAAGCCCCGATCCCATGTAAAACTGGCTTTCGTGAACCATTTTGTGTTTTCTTCTTGTGATTTCCTTATCAAAGGTTCAAGTATTCACACAGAAGTTCAAAGATCAAGCCTCATGTTTTTGGTTCATTATGCACTGAGTATAATGGCGATGTAAACAACATTCAGAACACCTCGGTTATTTACATTTGGAATTCTTCCGCAAATCATTGACATACGTAGTCCGTCATACATTTTTATATTTACATTATGAAATCTTGATCAACAATATGCTTCATATAATAAATCAAATATGATTGTAAAAGTGCTGACAAATGACGTTGAAGGAAATGATTTCCAAGTGATGGCTATACTTCACAGAGCATTGTTTGCATGGTTCATTATTCTTGTTTTTCTCATTTTATTGGTTTTAAAACTCGATCAAAAGGTGTCATGGAACTGGTTCCTCATATTTGTACCGATGTGGGTGTTTGATGCAGTTATTGTAATTTACATAACATTTAAAATGATCGTTCACTGCAAAAACACCCACAACAACGACTTAAACATTTCAATGCCAAGGAAAGTGTTTTACATGGTAGGCGTATTGTTGAAGATGATATTCCAAGTGCTGTTGTGTATGAAGCTCCAGTATTATTCAGACATCGATTTGCACTATGTAATGGTACCGTTCTGGATTCTAATGTTAAAAACAATTGGTGATGTATCAGCCGGACTGCTAAAAATAGCCCGGGAAAATCAACTGAACTCTTGGTTAAATACTTTTGGCTGATATAATTTCACAGAAAAAGAAACACTTTTTCAAGAATGAACAAGCAAAGTGATATTGTATGCTTTTCAGAAAAAAATCTTTGTGAATGCAGTTAAATCCTTCCAAGAAGATTTCATTCACGAACGAGCAAATCGTGAAGATCAAATTGATATAAAATGTGAAAAGTGAATGAACCGTGAACATCAGATTGATATGTGAAATCAATATTGTGATCTATCTGATTCTGAAGCAGTGAAGGCGTTACTGTGATCTAAATGTATGAAGATCCTTCAACGGAGACACAACGCCTATATTAGCTATAGGCAAACTTTCTGCCCCGATTTTAAGTGATTTTTCTTTAATGTAACATTTAGTCATGTGGGTCAAATCTTTCTGAAAAATGATTGATGTTGTAGAATAAATCTTCATTTATAATTTGAATTATATTTAGCAACTTAATTACAAGCTAAAAAGCAACAAAATAAATTATTTACATGATACATGTAATATTGTTTCTTTGTATTTTATTCATTGTTCAAGTTGGGTCACACAAGTCATGTATACCCTTTGATTTGTTCAATATTTATATCTTGGAAAAAGTCTTTGAAATAGAGAAGATACATAAAAACCACATATTTTACTTTCATTTTTTCATTTTATTTGTAGATAATCTATTTACATAACCCTTATTGTATAATGTACATTTTAATAAGAAACTCTCTTGATCCTCTCCAAAAAATATCTGAAAATAAAAATTCAAAAATTAGCATTACTCCCTTTTCTTTGTGATAAATGTGTACATTTTTGTACACACACAGTACAGTAACTTCCAAGTTCTTGTTCATTAGCTGTTGAGGTGGTTTTGTTCTATTGTTTTAACTTTGTAAAAGATTTTCACTAATATGGAGATTTCACCAGCTATAATACATGTTATTTTATGTACATGAAGGTAATCATAATGTGCCACAAATTTTGACCTGTGCTATGGACTGACACCAACACTGTAAGAGTTCTCTCATATGCCACATCTACTGTGACTTGCATTTTAATTCTCATCTGTCTTTCACTTTTTACATATGCATGCTGCACACTTTGTGAACATTTTTTAAGAATCTTGGATATAGTAATTTTGACATGATATCGACGCTGACTTATTTCAGCACATTTTAATAACTAGTAACTAAAGCACTTTACTTTTGGACACCAGGTACATGTATTTTAGGCATGTACATGTAGACTAGTTAATTTAAAGAAATTTATCACCTTTTTTTCTCTATTACATGTACCTGTTAATATAATGAATCATGAATAGATATTGAACACTCACAAATTGTATCTACATGTACATGTAGTTTTCAAGTGCTTTATCAATTACGTACCGCACAATAACAATATACATGTAGATACCTACATGTATACTTATTATGAAACAGTTTGAAATTCTGTTTCTGAAATTTCTTTTATGAAGATCATTGTCAAAATTGTATACATGTACATATTCATACAAGAATTATCTAACCATTCTTAAAGATTTACCTGAGCAATGGTAAATTGTACAATCGTGTGGCATTAACTGATTATATTATTGGCATTATATTTCTATATTTTTCTGCTTTTACTACTTGTACTTGATGTACAATAACAAATAAGAGCTATACACACAGGCATAACAATCTTATATTCCTACATGTATATAATATTATGTGAAAATAAGGTCAGGTCAAGTGTGGTATTGATATAGAAATAGTAAGGTTTAGTTAATCAAATGCAAGTGAAAAAATACCACAAAAATTTGGGTTTCTCAAGCAATTTTCCCAAAATATATAGGAATTTAAAATTTTTTATTCCTGTGTATATCTCTTTTTTTGCTATTGTATATCGATCTAAGTAGTAAAAAGGGGAGAAATTGAAAACAAACAGCTAATGTCCCTTTAATTAACAGTACCAACGATTACTGGTAAGATGTGCATATAGTGTTATCATGGTTATAATTCAAAATTTCAATTCAAATTTCTTTATTATAATCTCTCAGACATATAAAGTCTTACAAGAGGAATTCAGTACATATTAGAATGAATGAAAATGACAAATACAGTGTATACAAATACAGTGGGACCAGTCTTGAAAGACCACCCCCTACTGCCACTGAAATGTGGTCTTAAAAGACAGGTGGTCTCTCAAAACAGGTTTTACTTAAAGGATTACTGAACCAAGTGGTTTTCAGAAAGTGGTCTCAATAGACAGGTGGTCTTCTATGACAGTGGTCTCTCAAGACAGGTTCTACTGTACATGTATATGAGTTAGTTTTGACCAGATGATGTATCACAGAATATTGGTAACATTGTCACATACAAAAAGTGGTTACACAACTTAATACATATATTCACAACTCAATATATTCAACTGTAGCAACGGTCATGATCTATTCATTTTACATACAATGTATACAAATATTTGAACTAGTTATAACCAGATGATGCATCACAATATATTGGTAACATTGTTACACACAATAAATGGTGGTATTTGTATCCTGTATTATTCAAATATGATAAACATGATACCAAAGTTATAATGCCCAAGATTATCAGCTGGTACCGAAATACCAGGTATGTAGGTTTATGAACACCCTCGGGGACTCAAACAGTCCACCAGCAGTGGCAAAGACCTAGTGGTTATACATATCATAAACATAATACCAAAGTTATAATGCCCACAATGATTGTTTCTGTCAATTAGACTTCATCAGTTGAGCTCCAATTTTAGATATATTTAAAGAGAAAGTGGTATCAGAATCTTCAGACCAGGCCAAATAATAAATCCAAACTTATAGCCAAATTCCATCCAAGAGTATAACCACTAAAGAAAGATGGCTATCTTAGCTTTAGAAGAATTTAGAATTTTAAATGGTGTTATAAGTGCGAAATATTACCTTAGTATCAGATTATCAGCTGGTAAAGAAATACCAGGTACTAGGTTTATGTATACCCTTGGGGACTCAAACGGTCCACCAGCAGTGCCAACGACCTAGTGGTTATAAATATCATAAACACAATACCAAAGTATAATGCCCAAGACGATCGTTTCTGTCAAACAGACTTTATCAGTTGAGCTCCAATATTAAACAGATTTTCTAAAGAGAAAGTGGTATCATACAAGGCCAAATAATAAGTCCAAACGTATTGCCAAAATTCTGTCCTAGAGAATAACCACTGTAAAAACGATGGCTATCTTAGCTTTAGAAGAATGTAGAATTTTTAAAAATGATGCTATCAGTGCCGAATATTACCTTAGTATCAGATTATCAGCTGGTAAAGAAATACCAGGTACTAGGTTTATGTATACCCTTGGGGACTCAAACGGTCCACCAGCAGTGCCAACGACCTAGTGGTTATAAATATCATAAACACAATACCAAAGTATAATGCCCAAGACGATCGTTTCTGTCAAACAGACTTTATCAGTTGAGCTCCAATATTAAACAGATTTTCTAAAGAGAAAGTGGTATCATACAAGGCCAAATAATAAGTCCAAACGTATTGCCAAATTCTGTCCTAGAGAATAACCACTGTAAAAACGATGGCTATCTTAGCTTTAGAAGAATGTAGAAATTTTTTAAAAATGATGCTATCAGTGCCGAATATTACCTTAGTATCAGATTATCAGCTGGTAAAGAAATACCAGGTACTAGGTTTATGTATAGCCTACCCTCGGGAACTCAAAACAGTCCGCTAGCAAAGGCAACGACCTAGTGGCTGTAAATATCGTAAACATAATACCAAAGTTATAATGCCCAAGTTATACAACTAAATATATATATATTCATAACTCAGTATATTCAACTGTAGCACCTGTTTTGATACTTTACATACTGGTGGATATCGTGTGTAATCTATTTGAATGTACCGTGTTCCAAGAGATACAACTTTCAATATTGTTACTTGCATGTACAAAAAGTGGTGATAATAATTACCATATATCATTCAAGCTACACAATTCACAACAATGTATTCAACTGTAGCACCTGTCATGATATATCCAATTTACATACGGGTGATAATCGTGTCTAGTATATTGGAATATGGACTCTATTATTGTTTCATTCCAAAAGTGGTGATTTCAGTTACTTATATCATTCAAGCTACACAACTTAAAATACATGCATACAATCACAGCTAAACATAGCCAACTTTAACACCTGTCATGATCTATTTCTTTAATATACTGATGGTAATCATGCATATTATGTTGAAATATACTGTATTCTAAGAGATATAACTTCAACCTTGTTAAATACAAAAAGTGGTGATATTTATTACCTAACTACTTAAAGCTGCAAAGCCTAACACATATATTCACGAATCAATATATTCAACTGTAGTACCTGTCACAGTCTATTCCTTTAATATACTGGTGATAATCATGCCTAATATATTAGAATAGATCTATACTGTAATGTAAGAGATGTAACTTATACATCAAAATATGTACAAAAAAATAAATGAAAAATAAATAATTAGATCATTGAAGCTAAATACCCCGATACACAGATATTCACG